>WOGR01009201.1:0-11463 GCA_015342045.1 Leptinotarsa lineolata | reverse complement strand
GAAGTCAATAGATCTGGCTGATCTCATCACAAATATGGAAGAATGTCTTTTAGATTCAGCTGCTGAGGCACGCCTAAAATGAAATTTCATTCCCGAAGTGTCGACGAAGTGTAATTTGGATAAAAAGAAAACACGAATACCCAGAGCTGGCAAGGGAAGCTCTGAAATTATTAGTGCCATTCGCCACTTTATATTTGTGTGAACTGACATTTTCTGGAATGGTAGACGTTAAAATCAAAAAGAGAAATAGACTGGAAATAGAAAATGATTTGATTATTAACGTTCCAAAAATAGCCCCACGATTTGATGAACGTTTGAAGAATAAACAAGCCCACCCTCCTCACTAAACTTGTGTTTTTATTGTAGTGTTAGAACCTTGCCTTTTTCTTTCAGCTGGCGACCCCCCAAGTAAGGCTTCGCGACCCTCCTAGGGGTCGCGACCCACAGATTGAGAAACACTGGTCTAGAGACACTTAGGAAACTGGCGGACATGGATAGATTGACTCTGAACATGGTGCTAGAAAACTCGGGTGTCACAGGCATATGGAGGCACCAAAATCTCAGATACGGATTAGGTTCAGGAAGTGGGTTTACAAGAAACAAAAGAGTACTTGGAATCACACACGAAGAAACCTTAATGATAGAATGGTCCTAACAGAGAACTGAAAACGGCTTCAACAAAGCAGGGATCGTGCATTGAGTGAACATCTGAGAGAAATGGTGTAATAGTTACAATGAAGACCAAAGCGGCAGGCAATGCAACAAAGGGATGGAAACCGCTCGTTATATTGTATTCGAATGTAAGGCACTGCATCACAGGAGGCAAAATTAAAGAACAACCTGAATCATGCTCAAAAAAATATGAGATATATCCAGCAAAGAAACTGGATTACCAAATTAGGTGCCATGAAAAGATCGGGAGAAAAAAGTTATTAGCTCTTGAACCTGCATTATTTTACGAAGAATGGGAAGAAATGGACGAATCAGACGACTCTCTAGTAGTAGAAAAAAACTCGTGAAAGCTGATGACATATGTTTAATCATTTGCTGTAACAACTTCAACTGGTTTCCATCGATAAATAATATCAAATATCTGAAGAATTTTTTGTGATTCATTCACTCAATCAATAGGCCATTCAACAACTCATATTTCAGGTCTGATTATGAATAAATTATATATATGCTGAATTCGTTCAGATTTCACAATTAATTCATCGTCTACACAAACTGATGAATTTGAATGATTGGAATTGAATTTGCTACAAACACTTCATACAAAACGAACATTGTGAAATTCTATATGACGAAAATTTGAACAATAGCCTTTTATGAAATTGCAAATATATACATTATTATTGAGTTTGTTATATAGAGTGAACCAATGGAAATAAAACCCGATTTCTCATAGTTGGCGTTTGAAAAAACTTGCGATTTTTATTATGTGAGGAATTTCGTTTTGAGATATTTTCAGCCAGCTCATTTCCACTCCTTGACGAATTCAATTCCAAAATTTGGTGAAGAAGATATTGAGGGAAAGTTTTCGAAGAAACATGCCAAAAGGACAAATGTTATGCCTCTTTCACCCTTGAGACTGATTGTTACTTATGTATCTTGTAAGGTGTTTATCAAGAATTGTTTCACTCATTTGCTTAGAATGTAATAAGTGAAATTTGAATCTTGTTAGTAGATGCGATATTTCCCATTTACGGGATCAACAATTCACGATTATCAAAGATAAGCGAGGCTATTCAAGGTGGTCAGTTGCAAAGCCAAACTTCGACATTTACCGCCAAACGAGATTCGTCCTCCGTCTTCCACTGCAGCTTTCACCGCAAGGCGTCCAGTTGTAAACAGACTCCAAAAACAATGAATTGATAATCCAACACCAGGCAGAGTTATTACTATCTACTAGTGGTACTAAGATGAATCACAAATGCATTGCTGGACTAAACTGTCGTTGGAGATAAGCCTGAATGGATGGTATTTCCACTTGCGATGCCAGCTCTGGAATCGACAAAAGACTCAATCTCCGATGATAAAATAACAAGGCTTCACAAGGCGTTCAGTTGCTGAACCAAGCTTAGACGATAACCACCGAAATACATTTTTCGTCTGTATTTTCCTGTAAAGCATCTAGTTGAAACTAGGTTCCATCAGTGGTGAACACCTTCTCACTATATTCTCGCTGTTCGTCGGTTTTTGAATATAACCTTTGCTTGTGAATAGAATTGTCGAAGAGGATCAGTGGAGTGGCTCGCAAGATCACTCGATTCGTGACCGTTAGAGGTTTTGTGGAGTCTCACTCGATAGAAGCAAGAGTATATTATTTCCATTTCATTACGTTTTGAAAAGCCATTTAGATAAAGACAAAACATATTACGATCATTGCTTTTGAGATTTCATAACTTAACTTTGAATATATTATATTTCGATATACACGGTGAGTGAAATTTGAATTGATGAATGAGGATCTTGAAAATGGCACAGTTAAGAAGAATGATTGAAAAGTATTAGTTTCAAAGATATAGTGGACAGAAGGGAAATTTTAATCTTGTTTTATTATTCATATCTGTTTCGTTGATCAGCTGTCGCCTGCTTACGAACGATAGCCTTGATAAGACAAAACTTGCGAGAGTTGAGGATTAACAAGGTCTCATCTTTCAACATGCAATTTCTATCAAGAGTCGGACGATAAGTCATAAAATTCGATTGTTCGGCTATAGGACTTGAACCACCATTTCACATAGCGGTCGATTAGATGCGTAGAAAAAAAACACTCACGCCGACCCAACCAGCCACCATCCCCCGTCAACTGTAGATATTTTCAAGAACTATTTGAAAATTGTCATTGTAACTTCCAATTGACTGTGGAAATATGCTAAAGAAAGTGGTTTACAGAATATTGTTTTCTTTGGGCTACACCACGTTTTGGATTTGCTCGACTACCAGTTTTGGCCCTATTACCTGAGCTCTCTTTTCTGCCTCTGTTATTCTACCTGTATTGTCCTGTGCTGCGTTTTGCTTCTGGGGTTGAACGGTCTGATTGCTTTTATGAAGCGATAAAACGAATCTCCATGTTGTTGGTAATCTTTGCGCATAATCCCTTCTGTTCATATTACTAGGTGGTTTTTCAATTCCGATAGCCTCTCTGATTGTTCGAGAGTAGTAGTTTTCATTGCTTGCTAGTATTTTCGTGTCCTCGAAATTGATGTTGTGTCCTGTCGCCAATACGTGTTGGAAGGGAGAAGACGTTGTGACTTTTCCCTTCACTGCTAGTTTGTGTTCATCTTTACGTATATTGATTCGCCTGTTGGTCTGGCTGATGTAAGTTTTGTCACAGTCTTGGCATGTACTTCGTACACTCCTTGGGATTCCAGCGATATCTGATCCTTTGGATTACGGAATATGAACCTTATTGTTCGTTCTGGGACAAATGAATTTTCTTTGTTGTGTTGTCGGAGAGTTCTGCTGATTTTGTCTGTTGTTCCTGCAATATATGGTAGTGTGATTGTTATGACCGGTATATCTCGGGTTCTCTGCTGTTTCCGTGTGGTCTTGGAAGCCGCTTTTATGATTTTCTCTGGGTAGTTATTCATTCGTAGAGTTGTCTCGATGGTGTTCAACTCTCTATGTTCGTTATCTGCCAGACTCCTCGAACGTGTGATCAGTGTTTTTGCCACCGAGTGAATTTGTTTCGGGTGATGGTGAGAATTTGCATTCAGATATTTGTTCGTGTGTGTTAATTTTCGATGAACCGTGTGGCCTAGTTTACCGTCCGAATTTTTCATGATCAACACATCGAGAAATGCAAGCTAGTTACCCTCTTCAATTTCTTTCGTGAATTTGATCCGTGGATGGATTTCATTCAAGTGATTGAAAAACCTTGAAAGTTCCTGGTGATCATGTGAACAAATCACAAAAATGTCATTGACATATCTCAGCCAGGGTTTAGGTTTCAAGTGTAACGTTGCTATTGCTTTGGTTTCGATTTTTTCCATAAAGAAATTGGCAAAAATGGGTGACAGTGGCGAGCCCATTGGTGCCCCCTCAATTTGTCTGTATCGTTGGTCCTTATAGATGGAGTATGTGTTTTTGATACAATGTTCCGCAAGATGATGATATGTTCTTCCGTTTTGTATTTCTTTCTGATTATTCCTATTGCCTCTCCGGTGGGTACCTGGGTCAATGAAGAACATCAAAGCTGACAAGGATATCGTTCGGACTAATGGTTAGTCCGGACTTTAAATGAACTGAATTATACTGACGTCTCGGAAAGTATATACAAAATGTGAAGCAATAACTGAAGTTATTACTCCTCTCTCGTATATTCACAATATACACAAGTTAACAAACAAGAAAATCCACTGTATCATGAAAAACTTACCTGTTACGAAACAAACGCTAAATCATATACAACACATGCATTTTTATTAGATAGATGCGAAAAATTCCTGACACCCTAGTTTGGGTAAATTGAAACCTATATGAAAATATCCATAATATGGAATATTTTGAGGGAAATCGAACAAAAAAAGTGTCAGACTGATTGATTGATTATTCATTATTTAGATTTCTCAAATGTTGCCTGTCATTATTGACTTTGATGAAAGTAACTACTTACTATTATCATTGAATATTTCTTCGATTTCTATCATTATTATGGAAGTAAATTTTTTGAAATGATGAAACACGTATTTTTTACAGCTCACGGAAAATGGTTTTATATAGAACATGTTTCTAATGCAAAATCTGATGGCATCAAAAATAAATTAGATAACCTGGCCTGAAAACCACTTCCACATTGTTTTTGATGAAAAATACCGCAATTCCAAAATATTTTTGGTGAAAGAACAGAGACAACTGAAGGATTCTCAGAAAAAAATGCCAAAGATGAAGTGGGCAAAATAAAGAAATCTGGAGTTTGTAAGCTTGAGTGTCCGTAGTGTAAAACTGTTGATGTGCGACAGTGTGGCCGAAATTTCTCAAAACGGTATGCTGAATATGAAAGGTCCTTCAGACTAGGTGAAAATGATTCGATGTTTCCAAATCATTCCCTGGAATGTAACCTGGAAGTTCCTGAATCTAAACGATACGGCAAGGGTTGGAAACTCAATCATTTGGAATCTTTAGAAATTCATAAACACAAAAATTGCAAATGTAACCTACTAAATGATCAAATTGACTTGGTCTACTATCATTAAAACAGCTTTGGAGCGAAACGCATATCCGGAGCAGTTTGTGGAAAGGGCTCTCAATGCAATTGGTAATAGCAATACATAACATATACAGATCTCACAATCACCACAAATCCAGCAACAATACACATACCTCACAACTAACATCATACCTTATGTTCCTGGTTTGTCTGTCAAATTGAGACGCATCGGTTATAAGTATAATGTAAGAACAACTTTCAGAACCACCAACACATTGAGATCTCCTTTAACACAAACTAAAGAGAAAAAAATTAACATCGTGAATATATAAGGAAAAGACAGATGGCAGTGGCAGTTAGTGGAACATATTGTGAAATCATCTGGTAATCACGCTATAGAATGGAATGAAACCAAAATCATTACCAAAAAAGTTCATGGAGAAATTTGAAAATTCAAAGAATCCGCATATATTCTTTTGGCACTTTTAGCAGGGAACAAGTGTATTGCGAATAGTTCTATGGAAATGGATCATACCTGGTTGCCATTACTAATAAGAGAGGTTGAAGACGGAAAGGTAAACCTTTACTGAACTGAATTCTCAAAAAAACATCACATTATTCAAGCATCAGTAATCTGAAAAAAGGTAAATCACCAGGCCTTGATAATATCAGGTCTGAAACTCTGATAGAATTCGTGAGGTAATTAACTTTCGTCCTATATTACTGATCAGCCATATTGCTAAAATATTTGAGAAAATATTGAAAATCAGAATGAACAAATATTTGAAAAAGGATAAAAGTTACAATCAATATGGATTTCGAGAGGCCAGTTCGACACAAAATGCAATGATTCACTTAATGCGAGAAATTTACGACTCGATGGATAATGGTAAACCATGTCTTTGTGTCTTTGTTGATCTGACCAAAGTTTTCGATACGGTTTCACATAAGAAACTAATGAAGGTATTAGAAAACATCGGCTGAGGTTATTAGGAAGCTATCTCTCTAATAGAAAACAGTGCATCAAAATAAATAAAACACGCAGTCCTTACTGTACCATAGAATATGGAGTCCCCAAAGGAACAGTATTGGGGCCTCTCCTATTCAATATCTACTTGAATGATTTGTTCAAGGTCGATTCAGAAAGTACCATTATTGGTTTCGCTGATGATGAAGCCGTACTTTATCGTGCTGATACTTGGAAAGAATTGAAAGACAAGATCGAGGAAGATTTCATAAAAATTGTCAGTTGGTTTGAGAATACGTTGCTGACAATCAATACACTTTGTACTTTTCACTTATTTCAACAGTAACTTGCCAAATTTTACTTCGTTGGAATTTCATAATGACAATGACACAATGACTGTAATGATGGAAGAATATATAAATCATCTCGGCATAATGATAGATAAAAATGTGAGGTGGAATAAGCACGCTGAATATATTGCGAATAAAATAAGATTTCTACTGAACAAATTTAGGTTTTTCAAAAAGATTTTCGATAAGTCACAGCTACGAACATTAAATTACATTTTCATTTCTTGAAATTCATGTCTACAATGGAATAGAGAAACGAAAAATTAATCATATTTTGATTGATTTCGAACGGTTGAAATCATTGAAATCAAAATTCAAAATGAATTTATGAAGTAGATATATTAATAAAAAAAAACAAAACTTTATTTTCATTGTATGTCGATCCAATTACATTGAACGTATTTGTTAATTTTGATGAACTTTTTCCACTTACAATCTTTGATATTGCCAAAAATAAAGGTACTTTTCTTCTAAGAGAAATTCATGTATTTTGACGAGCCTCCTATACTATTACAAGAATTTGAGTGATGATGACCTTTCAGGTTCAAGTCCTTTCAAAACTCCCAACGAAAAATAACTTTTATCCTAAAATCGACAATAACTTACTGTAGTAACATTGTCACATTATATTGTTGAAACATCTTGAAAATTATCTGTAATAATTTAACACCCATTCATTCAAGCTGGGTCAAAAAACGCGTTTTCGAATATTCAACCCTGGAAAGAGACTTCTCAACTCATAAACTGAAGAACTTAAAACACAACGATTAGTGTCTTTCACACAACTTTAATCTTATGGAAGTTTTAAAAGGAAAAAAATGAGTATAACACCGAGAGGACTGAAAAACTTTAATAGGTGTTCTTTAATTTGAAAAGTTCACCACAGTGTGGAACTGAGACGCTTTGTGAACGGTGAAGAGGATTTATTCTATGGAAATGTAGTTGAAAAATTTGCATGGTTGGTTGTCTGATTATATAGAGAATAATTGAATGAATAATTGCTCAGAATCAGCATAACTTTTCTAAGAATAATATATTATGTAACCTTGTGGTTGCTTCGAAAAAAAGAAGGAAACTGGAACACTTATATGTGGTCTATAAAGTAACGCATGAATACATTTTGAGATAATTGAGCAATTGAAACGAGTCATTGAAAAATACTGAAAGAGGTTAATGTTTCAATTTTGTTTTTCTGTTCTGAACTATAATAAATTAATATATATGGCCCACTTTCGAGTAATGACATAATTGTCGAGTTTTTTACATACAAAATTCCTTTTTTTCAAAGTCATTGCACTGAGCTGATTCCAGAAATGTAGCTTGAAAAGTTACTTCCAATTGGTACAATATAGGAGACATAACCAAAGTTACATGTTATATACCAGCGACTTATTCCGAAACATCGGATGTCCGCCATTACAGTGTTCTATGTAAGTAAAATTTTACGTCATTCATATACCTCATTGTGAAGTAATCCTGTCAATGATATCTGATTCAATTCCATAACGAATGATGAAATGTAAATCGCATAGGAAAAGTGTTTTCTGTATAATTCAATGTTCATATAACAGTAGTTGTTTCGAAAATGATTTTTCTTCAGTGAAATCTAAGAGTTATATTAAAATAGTTGCTTCAAGACGGCTCTTTCTTCCTGTTCGTACCTCATTTTGAGAATTATTCAGTTACTTCACAGAAATACCACATAATTTTCTTTTTTTGAGTGCTTTTGGAAAAACTTATGTGAGTTTTTTGCAATACAATAGAATGTCCATTATTTTATAAGGAGTGATAAAATTTGCTTTCGAAATCCTCTCTAACAAATCTTTCAAATCTCGAGGCTGACTTTAAAAAAAAAATTAATTCGACATGCTCCCATAGAAAAAATCTTATAGTCGATGAATCGGGTAAGCGTGTTGGTCATTGTATTGCTCTTCTTCGATGAGTCCATTTGTCGGGAAATCGTTTAGCCAGTGTTTAACTTGACGAAAGTACTATGTTGGAACTCTATTTTGTTGCAAGTGAATAGGATTGTCTCACAAAATCATGTTTCAAACCCAGCTGTTATTCGAGGGTTTATAATTTATTCAAACAGATTTGCGTAGAGCTCACCAGTTATATATTTCCTAAGGTCCAATATTAGTATTTCAAAGAATAACAACCCAAACGTTCACTTCTCCTGACGTTTCCTAAAAAGTCGTGGAGAAAAAACGTACACTCTTTAGGGTTTGTGCCGTCCAAGATGTAATTCAGTTGAATAGTAACCTACAGAATGTATTGCTTGGAAATTAGTGTGACATGTTTTTGGATACTTTTGGATTTCCTGTGGGGGCTGAAATAGAGTAAACGATACCTTTTCAAACTGATGCACAGTATACTAGTACGTGTTAAGTAATAATGTCTCACATATTGCTCTCAATCATGTTCTTGTATTCAATGCGTATAAAGAAATTGGTTAACCCAGTGGTGTAACATCTCAAAAATTGTTTCGGAATTGACGTACGTACCTAATGATTTGAAATATATTTTGTCAAATATACTTCCATTGATCATCAGAAGCTTAAAAATTTGTCGAACAATAATTACTCCGGTCGAAACACTACCCGAGCCACAACAATTCGGGACAAGAACACCTTGGATGGCAGCTTCACATACATCCGGAAAATATTCCCCTGATCTCAACTTTACTAATGCTCATCATGAGCTTTTCGTGATTTCCATTATCAAAAGTACCAAGTTGTTCTGGCTAAAGTTATTTCGACAGAGTTGTTGAAACCGAAGTTATTCAACAAGTCACAATAATCTCTATGGGATCACATAATTATTAAAATTGGGGTGCAATTAGTAACATTTCTGTTTTATTTGATTTCATATAACATTTCTATTCAAATAATTGAATTGTAAGCGGTATATATCTTGAAGAGAGTAATTTTTTTAGAAAGGATTAGGCTTTCTACTTCTCCAGCTTTATACAAAGAAATGTGGGTATCTCCCATATAAAGAAAAGAAGCAATCAATTTAAAAAAAGTCAACTGTATACCAAGATGTGTAGATCATGCGAAAAAGTGAATTTCAGACGAAAACTGGGAAAAGCTCCCTCAAAGCAGCTACTTCCATATAAACATTGAATTATACGACAATAAAATAGTTTCGAAACGAATATTTTTGTATGAACACTGGATTATACAAAAAACACTTTTCTGTATCCAGTTCGTATTCCAAATATTCGTTATGCAATCATAGGATTGCTACATAATATATATAAAATGAAAGAGGTGAAATTTCATTCATATGGAACACTGTCACCCTCACTGGTGGTCATCCGATGTTTCGGCGTGGAACACTTACCATATTGCTTCTTCAATCCACGGAATCCAAGTACTTTTTGGAATTTTTATAAAAGAGTAAAAAATGCAACTCTAGAATTCCCGGCAGTATGAAGGACGACAAAAACTTTTATTCCAAACCTCAGGAAATCGTTGACATCTTTGCAAACTATTTTAAAAGTGTTTTACATCATATCGGATATCTCCTTATGTGTTATGCTCGATAACTTCTCAAACAATTTTCCGGGTATAAATATCGACCATATTAATGAGATAGATATTATTGAGGCTACTCAGAAATTGAAAAACAAACTAGTTTTTGGACCGGATCACATACCGAGTGTTCTAGTAGAAGATTGTATCCATCCTTTATCAAGCCCTTCACTTCACATCTTCAACCTTTCACTGAAAACATCTACGTTTCCTGAGATATAGAAAACAGCCCGTGTATGTCCTATTTTGAAGAAAGGGGACACAAACTTGATAAAAATATTTAGATCTCTTTCTATATTATGCAATTTTTTGAAACTTTTCGAAATAATTCAAATGGTTTCATCAAAAACAATATCGGACGATCAACATGGGTTCGTGGAACAAAAGTCATATGCGACCAATCTTGCATGCCTCTCACAAGTTTTTGATGCTTCAGACCAAAAGCAACAGGTTAACGTAGTTTATACGGACATGCAAAAACGTTTGTACAAATTGATTTTTACATTCTCATCCAGCGACTATCATCGTTGGGCTTTTCTTTGTACACACCTAGCGCGGAGTGCCACAAGGCTCAAACTTGGTGCCTATTTCATTCCTGCTTTTCATTGATCATCTGGCGAAATTGATGAACTGCCCCTATACTATACAGAGTAATTGGCAATTGTGAAGGCTTCTTTAATTTACAAAATGAAATCGATTCAGTATTCGATTGGTGTTACAAGAATAATTTACGTTTGAATATATCGAAATGTTACAAACCATCATTTTCCAGAAAACAAATAGAACAGAATTTTCTTATGGTATTCATAATATTCTAATTAGTCGAGTAAAACAGATAACAGATCTTGGAATCACTTCTGATTATGAATTCACTTTAATTTTCCACATAAATCAGACTATTTCATCAGAGAATTGAATGTTGGGCTTTATTATAAGGAGTACCATAGAGTTCAAGTATATTAATACGATTATAACACTTTTTAACGCCTCTATGAGGTCTAAACTAGAATACGGCGTGTTAATATGGTATCCAATTTACAATTGCCGCATACAACATATTGATGTTGTTAAAAAATAATTCAAAATATCTGTCTTTCAAGGAATACATCCCCAGAGGATATCAGGTAGGTATTATTAGGAATTTGCAGGAAAAATAAAAAAATAGGCCAACAATCATACAGGAGGCCAAATTTTGAAATATTCTTTCAAAAGACAAATATGGAAGCAATAAGTCACATGGTTGAGAATCTCCGGAGTTATTTCTCTACAATGCCTCATGATATTCTCTCACAAATCTTCTGATGTTGTTGATTTTATCTCATATACTTTAGACTTCAAATGACCCCATAGAAATGAATCTACAGGAGTGATATCCGGAGACCTTGATGGCAATTCTGAAGGACCCCTTCTGCCAATCCAGTGACCAGAAAAATGATCATCCAAAAATTGTCGCAC
>WOGR01009199.1:0-11463 GCA_015342045.1 Leptinotarsa lineolata | reverse complement strand
TCAATACTTGAAAACAACGCAACCGTAGAAAAAGTACAGTGCACAATACGTGAGAAAATGACATATTTCTCACTCACTTCTGCGCTCGTTAGCAATATGTCGTTTTTCTCACTTGTTGTGCAATATACTATTTTGTTAACATCCACTGATGTATGTAATAAAATATTTAAAACAGTTTATTTTCTCCCACTTAGGCAAATATCAACTATACATTGTTTGACGAATACAGGTTTTTAGTTATATTAAACATTTTTGCCCTTAAATATACGAGAATATTGAAATTCTATCTGAAATTTTAAAAAAAATTCTCCTCGGCGGGGAATCGAACCCCGGTCTCCCGCGTGACAGGCGGGGATACTGACCACTATACTACCGGGGACTTGCGATATAATTGTAAAAATATATTTGAGAAGTTACGACTGTATCACCTATAAATAAGTTGTCAAAATAAGAAAATGTAGATCAGAGAACAGCCGAAAAAAATTGTTTGGCTGAATTCAAGAGAATAATGTAGTAAATCCCAAAAGATATTACGTCACTTACTCGCGTCATAAATATTGCATCGTTGACCCTCACATATCTTTTCATAATCGAGAATTGTTACATAAAAATATTTGCGAAAGTTGCGAGGCATTAAATACCAAATTACACTTTCACATAATGTGTTCCTAATATTTTGTTCGCCATAGAGTTCAGGGACGCCGTCTATATACATTAATTTTAGGTAGTCGCATGGGGTATACTAATAATAACTAAGCTGCCAACAGAATTTCACATCTATATGTATCAATAATAATAGTATTGTATTCAACACACCCTAAATATGGCCTTTACCCGTAAGAATGAAGTTTTTTCGTAAATAATTTGAGCAAGTAATTGCAATTTTTCCTGAATTAAAAGAAGCATTCAAAAATATTTCATTTTTTTGTTATTGTATGCATTTTCAATTGATTTGAAAAAACTGTTGGCGATGTTAATTGACATCCAGGAATGCAACTTGACATCAATGACTTCCAGTAATGTAATTTGACATCCAGGAATGTAATTTGACATACATCCAAGACATTCAGGACTTCTAATCCAGGACATTTAGGACTTCCAGTGATGTAAAACTTGACATCCAGGAATATATCTTGATATCCAGGAAAGTAACTTGACACACAGGAATCGAGATTTGAGATCTTGTGGTATCAGTTTCGATAAAATTTCGGGGGAAACGTACCGTTCACCCCAATTCACCATCACCTAGTTATTATCATTATTAATTAATTTCAGTACGACTGTAACGTGATCTTATTGGACTGGCACATTGGAGCGAGGGGACCACAATATCCTACAGCAGCAGCCAATACCGAATTGGTCGGAAGACAACTGGGTATCCTGCTTGTCCAAATGGTAGAGAAAGGACTGGATGCTAGAAAAATTCATTTAATAGGGTTTTCACTAGGGGCTCACGTTTGTGGTACGGCATCAGAAAGTTTGAAGGAGAAGGGATACCTAATAGGACGAATAACTGGTAAGATATACTTTTTGTTCCATGTCTTAGAAGGGATTTGTATTCACGCATTTTCTTTCCTTCCATACACGTTGTAAACGGTCTTGAAAAAAATAGTATGTCAATTAGGAGCGACAAATTTTTTTTTAATAAAACTTTTTTACGCTCACTTGACTTGGCGGATAAGCTGGTGAATTCGTGACGTGAGCGTTACGAAAAGTGTGATTGGGCTAGGCGAACGGAAATTGAGAGGGAGCTATACGTTAGTAATGACCTCCTGTCATGCTGAAATTGACTCATTAACCAAAAACTGGCCCTTTGCTAAGTCTTGATAGATTGAATGTACATCGTAGATGAAACTGGATAATATCAAAATATGTTGTTCATGTTCATCACTAGAATAATACCGTGACCTACATGAAATGAAAGTTTGACCAGAAGTTCTATCTGTGAGAAAAATGTCAACCACAGTTTTAGTTGTTCTAGTATCATCTTTGCTCATAGACTGATATTCATTAGTCTATGAGCAAAGCACCTATTCGACTCGTACTTTGTTGTTTTGTCTAGGAATATCAAATTTTTTCTCCAGGTCTCGACGCAGCAAGTCCCTTGTTCAGGAATGATTATCTCAGGGAAAAATACAAGAAGCTAGATAGAAGTGATGCCAAGTTTGTTGATGTTATCCACACTGATTCTAGTCCAGTAAGTTTGAAGTCAAGAAATTATATTTTTTCATGCATGATTGTGGGTTGTAGAATGAAATTTATAGTCAATAAAGTAGCTATGAAGGGTTCTGAAATCTGTTCTAGTAGCAAAAACATGTATGGATGTGTTGAAAATTAGGTTCTGATTTCAATGGGATGCACAGAATGTTCTGTTTGTTGAAAAAATATTGGTCTGGAATGAGGAAGTTGAAAATCAGGTTTCGCAAACGTTGTTAATGTCCAAAATCATGAAAACAAAACTACAATAATACATTTTTCAATGCTTATAAAAACTTTTTCTGTATATAGTTTGTTACTGACGGTTTTGGCTTGTGGGAACCAATAGGACACGTAGATTTCTTTCCAAATGGGGGTCAAGACCAACCCGGTTGTGAGGACGTAAAAGATTCAATAGTAGTCTCACATTTTGGTATGTATTCAATACAGTTTCGAAAAGATAATTGCAAATCTCCAAAAATAATTGAAATATTCCTGTACACCAAAAAACATGCGGCATTGCAGCAATAAGTCTAACCAGTGAGACCCAGATAATGTTAGAAATGTACAGGGTATCCCAGAATTCAATCAACAAGTTATATATCTTGTTATTTTTGAACCTAGAAAAATTAAACAAAGGTGGTTTTGGAAGACTTCAGAATGCCCTTATGAGGTTTAAGTCTCCATTTTACTGTAAATACTGTCACATCATTTTTCATACAGGATGTTCCGAAATTCAGTTAATATGTAATGATGAATATTAATAACTCATACTTGAAATATAAGAAATTTACTCCATACCTGTAAGTCCCCGGTAGTATAGTGGTCAGTATCCCCGCCTGTCACGCGGGAGACCGGGGTTCGATTCCCCGCCGAGGAGATTTTTTTTTAATTTTTAGAAGAACATTTTTATTATCATCAGTCACAACAACCACTTTTTTGAGTGACTCCATAGATTTCTCATTATTCATCATCTTGACCAATTACTAGCAATAAATAATTGAACCTTTCACCTCTGTAATTTCAACATTTCTGGAGCAGCATTGACATTTGTTCTTGAGATATAATGTAATAAATGTTCACTATTTGATGTTACATTAGGTAAATATGCAGCTCATCTAAAAATATCATTTGATATTTCTTCACGAATCTATTCCTTTTTATAATCTACATGTATAAATAAACTGTTCGCTTTAGATTTAATAAGAAAATGGAAATGTTTGCAGATAACACCAATAATAGTAGTATACAGGAGACCCAAACTGATTTGTTAAATGGTTGATATGTTACAAACTCATTTTAATGATTCCCTTTCATTTCAGGTCACAATAAACTAACACTTTTCATTTTTTCAACTATTTTCACTTTTCTTCATAGCTTATCAGGAATTTCACTTTCAGTACTTTAATACCTCCGTCACTTTCACACTTTCACTGATATCATCACTAAACGTACATTGTTCTCCAGATAGAGGCCTTTCCAAACAAATAGTTTGCAGTCACATCAGAGCTTTCCATCTCTTTCGAGAATCTCTCTTGAATCTCTTGGAGAGACAAAGAAACAAGGACAGCTGCGAATTTATCGCCTATGACTGCCCAGGCGGTATGACTTCCTTCGAAAGAGGTAGCTGTTTTCCCAGGATAGGAAAGGAAAACGAAACCATCTCCTTGGATCCTTCATACAGGTACGACATAGGAAAATTTGGGGAAGAAGCCAAAGGAGAAGGGGTTATGTTCTTCTCTACAAAGGACAGTGGTCCGTACTGTGGTAAGAAAAAGTCGAATTTTACAATTACATCTAAGAATGTGGTGTACCACAAGGATCGCTTTTGGACCCTGTTATGTTTCTAACCTCATATACACACGTGATATCTTTGTATAATTCATACAATTCCCAACGCTCTTTCTGTATCTGATAGATTTTTTTAGTAGAACATTCAAAAGCTACTAATGAACTTGGGAAAGTTTAATAATCTTGTTTTTTCCTTGAAGGAACCCAGCTTCAAGCTTCGATGGAACTATCTCCCAAAACCGGGCCAGTGAAAGGACTGTTACAAGTGCAATTGAGACCTTCCAATAACCCGGTGGTTTTTCAAATAAACTGCGAGTAAGTATAATAAATTATAAAGTATAATGAAATATGATGGAATACATATAAATTTATATATTCCATAATTGAAGCCAAAATAAGTGAATCCCACCTTAACAGTTCAAAAAGGAAAGCATCCATGCAGACAAGGATGTAATTGCAGATGAAATCGGCAATAAAGTAGGAGAACTATCCTACTAGGGCATATAATCGACCGTAACTGCTTGGATCTACACCGTGATCATGAACAGAACAGCTACTACGAAAAATGACGCTATAAGTTCAAGTTCACCAGAGTTTGCACACAGAGTGGCGTGCTAGCCCTCTTTCTGTGGCCACTCCTACCCTTCTTCTATCAAGGATATCAAGACGACCTTGTCATCTTGGCAAGGACCAAGTTGGAAATGGTAGACTGTTTTATACTCCCTCTGAACATTGAACAATGTTCATATTTGGTGTCGAACAGCCTAGGTCTGTAAACCTCAGCAAACTTATGATAGTACCTTCCATCAAGAGAAAGAACCTTCGTTATTCAACTCCATTATCATACTAGGGTATAGTAACAGTACTAGTGAGTTTTAATATGGATTTTTCATCAAGTATCAATTTTTTTACAGCAGACGTCTAGCTTCCTAATATATTATCTGGTGGAAGATGTTTTGTGGCTGACGAATGGAAATCAATAATAATTTCATTAAAAAGTGAAAGTGTATAATTTTCAGATTGACGAGCGCCCAAAATCTGGGGATTCAGATGAATGGTTTAGCCGTTGCAGATTACAATTCGTTGGCCGGGGATATGGACAGCATCCAAGCGAGGTTAAGTTTTTTTGATATGGAACAGGAAGAGAGAGTAAAGAACAACCAAACCAATTTTTCGCCTACAGTTTATTTTGACAAGCTAGTAGTTAGAGACATGTACGGAAACAGGTACGTTTTCTCGAGTAAAAAATTCAAGAAACAACTTATTTTTCACAAAAAACACCTATTTTTCACAAAAAACACCTATTTTTCACAAAAAACACGCTTCAGTTTTGAATAAAAAATTTGGACTGGTTAACAATGTAAATTTCCGATTTTTCGAATAAATAAAAATATTCCGGTACCGGGAATCGAACCCGAGCCTCCTGGGTGAGAGCCAGGTATCCTAGCCACTAGACCATACCGGATTATAATGGTGAAGTACGAAATGTTCTATATCAACATCAACGTAAAAACTATTACTAATAAAGATATTAATACTTTTACTAGTAATATAATGAAATATCAAATGAAAAATAATGTTAACAAATAAATGAGCGGAAACTCTTCTCTTAGATATATTATTTATTTGATAAAGTCTTAGTTAGTAGTATTACGTTCAGTTCTTAGGTATTTCTGCATAAACCCGCTATAAACCATATCAAAAAAACAAGTATACTTTGGAAATATTCATTTCCAACGCCCTGGGAGGTTATTATCTTTCGACATACAGTAGAAAATGTAAGGACTGGTAAAATATTTAGGTACCTACATGGATCTGTTGATTTGTTCTATCGAACACTGTATCGTTAACCTGTATCCTTAACAGTTTCATCCCAAATATCAAAATGATTGAAATGGTTTATATCTCCAACTTAATGAAAGAAGGAATTGGCTTCACGACTCACAGAGAGGAAGGTATATTAAAAAATGAATAAAAATTTAAAAATTGTAGAGTTAACCAAATTCTGGCAACAATCTGTTACATTTTGAATATTTTCTGCCCCTTTTTCCGAAGAGCACTTGTGGCGAAAGTAGTTATGAAATGTGTTGCTGTTGGAGACTTACAAAATGGTAGGTAGGTGAGCTGATTGACAGACAGACAGATAAAACAAACGAGTAGTCAGATAAGTATACAAAAAATCTCAAAATAGTATAAGAAAGAGAATGAGCATTTCGCAAATGCTCAGAGGGTAGTAATATGAAATTTTGAAAAAATAAAAAACTTCCGATACCGGGAATCGAACCCGAGCCTCCTGGGTGAAAGCCAGGTATCCTAGCCACTAGACCATATCGGATCGTAATGAAAATATGCGAAAGGTCATTTGTAAAGGAAAAGTTTTAAAGACCACTACCTATAAAGATTAAAACTTATGCATACCAATTTAAAGTTAAAATTATCATTAATGAGAAATGCAAACTGTGATGAACAATTCCATTGCTCTTTTTGTGTGATTCAATTTGTTAGTTTATTTAAGGAAATGATAGTTCTAGATTAAGCAATCTCGAAGTGATTACATAGGTATTTAAGAAATACTGAAAATACTTTTTTACTTAAACTACTTGAAATTCAAATGAACTTGTGTTAAAATAGTGATATGTTTTATGATGTATAGTAATAGGGATATATTTTATGTTTTCAATGAATGTTACAAAATTGAAAAAAATTTGGCCCATGCGGGGATCGAACCCGCGACCTTCGCGTTATTAGCACGACGCTCTAACCAACTGAGCTAATGGGCCGATATAAACCTGTTCCTATGATATAATCATGAGTTAATAAGTATGATACATTCAATAATAGAAACCTTCTCGTTTCATTTTTTGATGAACTACGGAATTATTTATCAGGAAAGATGATGAAGAAATATACATTTTTCTCAAACACGTTAACAGAGTCCATTCACTCCAAATTATTTTTTTAAGAAATAAGATATTTTCTTACGAGAACGCAAGTTACTTTGTAAAAGAAAATTCTCTTGTAACTACTTCAATAATGGCGAATTGATAATTGGCTGAGCATAGGTAATTTTTCAAAATATAAAAAAAATTAAATTTATAATTTGTTTCACAAGATGGCATCAGGTTTGTCGCATATATACAAATGCTCGATCAACATGGAATATGAAGTTAAGTGTAATAAGATCGATCCAGTTTCCAACATGAAAAGTTCGATAAAAAACGGGTACCACCAAAATGTTTGCTACTATTTGAAGCTTTACATAACTTTCAAGGTTGTGTGGCATTATGACGCAATATGGAGCGCCTCGTTATATTAGTAGTGTGTTATCTCTTTTTCTTAAATAACAAGAAGATTTTGTTAATGCTATTCTCAAAATGCCATGTGGATTTCACCAGCACTCGAATAAGATTGGTTTCATGAACAATTTGTTCAGTGGGGTCCTATTTACGGTTTGATTTTTTATTCACGTTGGTAGCTGGATTTTGGTTCAAACGATATTGAATAAATCTATACCTTTACCAAGCATCCGATACAAAAATCAACATCATCTTCCAAGAGAAGCCAATAATCCACAATTGAAACTGCTTGTTCATAGCTCCCACATTTTTTACTTCATGTCTGATTTGAATCCTTTTCCTTTTTCCAGTTGGCAGTATTGCGGAAAAGACACCAAGATGGAGGATACGACAGGCCAAGTTTACGGCTTATTGAACATTACTTTGAGCAAAGTTGCATGCTGATATCGACCATAATAGAAGACTGATTCATCGGTAAAGTTGAAGCTTTCCCAGCAAAATGAACCATAGTTGAATAGTTGAAGATTTCAAAAGTCCACTCATGGTTGGAAAAAATCACCAGTAATAGACATACCTACTAAGAAATCGGTCTTTCCGAACTTGTTTGAATATTCAACATAGTTACAATCTGAAAGAAATGAAAATTGTAATGGAGGCCTTCATGCTACTGTGATTCAAATCATCCTTGAATTATCGTAGCATAATTCGTAGCGATGATGTCATAATGTCATATGGGAATAAATGATATAAATTATTAGGCTGGAATTTGCATATCGATAATGTCCGCAATGAGCTGAACAATAAGGCAAATTCAACAAATGAAAGACTTTATTGTCCAACATATTCATAAGAATGAAACTAATATCGGTTCCATCGATATATTTTTTCAAACGTGTTAATTTTTGGGAGAATAAATCTGTCCACATTTGCAACTAAAGCATCGTCCCGTAATTATTGCAAACAGCATGATAATTTATTGCTATTAGGTTTTGTAACAAATTGGTGAATTTTTTCTGAAACTCCAAAAGAAACACCATATTTTATAATAATGAAAAATATATATTGAAAATTATGTTATAGTGTACATAAGTATCTGGATTGCTCTTTCGAATGAGTATCATTTTGTCGTTTTATAGATTAACAAACTCATATCGGGATTTTTCAATTGTATTCTTTCAGTCATATTGTTTCTATAACTTTACAGACATTTGCTGAAGTTTTCTTATAACTGTATTTCAAATATGTACTTAGTATACTCGTAATTAGTACTTATTATTTAGTTGACGTAGGATATGTATATATTGTACCAAAGTGGCTTTATACATCATTATTTACTTGAATGCACTTTGGTGTAGTAATGAATCTTACTTGAGTTTTCTAACAACACCAAACCGTTTATTTTTAACACCTCGACACGTTTCGACCACCAAGTGATTATCTTCAAGAGGAAGATTCAATTAAATCTTCCCTAAAGAGAAATGCTCCAATTCCTGCTCTCTCATGGTCGCGAACCCTGCAGAGAAGGGGATCCGAACTCCTGATGACTTTACAGGCTCCATTCAGTACCATTCTGTCATGTAGACACTCCAAACAAAAAAGCCCCTGGCCTCCCTGGTGCCGGGGGAAGTACAACCGTGAAATGGACAATTTGGGATTTATAGGTTATAGGTTATTATTATTATTATCATTATTATACAAGTTTGGAAAGTCCACCCCAATGAGTACTTGCGAAAATTCAAATATTTATCACAAAGAAGATTGCTCTATTTATCAATAGTTTGTCGAATTTGATGATTTTCTCTATAAATTCTCGAATACACGTTAGTGTGTGAAAAATACATTGAATTTTCGGAGTGTCATCGGGGGTGAACTGAATAATTTGCTTTTTCTACACCTGTTCGAAGTTTTCTATTACAATTTTCAGATTGAGGAAGGTTGAAATTCTCAGAACAAACAAGGCTGGTTTCATCCACAGAAACGAATTTCATTCAATCCTGATTAATTAATATAACCAGTGTATTTCGCCAATTGTTTCCATTTTCCCAACATAGTTGATTACCTTTAGTTCATTTTTAAAAGCTTTACAGAAATATAAGTTCAATGTATTCAAAGTAACTTTTCGGGAAAATTTGTATTACCAGCGTTATACTTAAGGGAAACTTGACCATAGGAAGACGTTTTTTTGTAATTATCACACTTTCATTGATTGGAAAATGTTTGAAAAATGAAATAGTTTGTGAACTGAAAATGACCCTAATTTATTGTGACCAGTGTATTTTGCCATAAACAAAGATTCCGCACTTTTTTCTCGTCCTGAAGATTAAAATATAATTTTTTTTATTTGAGACAACTGAATCCGTTATTAAAAAACATCCTTGAATACGTTTGTTTTTCATTTGAATGAGCCATGCAAAATTCAGTATTCAAAGACTTGCCCAATTTTTCGTAAATTATGACAGAAAAAATAAAGGTGATGGAATTTTACAATACAGTGAAGCAGCTTGGCAAAGGTACTTTTGGGTAAGTAATACATATGATCAAATATATCTTTATTGTTCCAGATCTACAATTTTTCAAAACATCACATTAATTACTTTCTTATATCAATATTATAAATCAAATGATCATATTTCTGATGTAATTTCTGACCAATTTGAAATACATCCATTTTGCAAAAGCTCACTTCTGAATAATTGATTAATGGTATACAAAAGATAATCACAGAAGTTTTAAATTCATACTTATGTATTGATATTATTTCTGAAATTCGTTTTTTTTTTTCATTTTTGTTTGAAACACTTCTCATTCCAAAACTTATTTTTCTTTACATTCGATTGAAAGTAAATATTGTTCAATTCCAGTAAATACTAAATACAATTCACTTCAAATGTACTCACATTAATTCACTAAACTTCTGCTCAATTGTACTACTGTGTGATGTGACCCTCTGAAGTATGTTCTCTCACACATTCAAGCAAGATTATATCCATCTATCCAATAAACACCGAATTAATAGTTCCAATCTTTCTATAAGCTTCATTTCAAAAACGTATTCCGATAATGTCAGTTCATTTGAAGAATATAATGTTGTTCTACATAAAGGAGGACATTTCGTGCTAGAAATCGCATGTTGAAAGGTAAGACCTCGTTAATCCTTAGCTTGCACATGTTTGTATCAACCCCCTGTATATAATTTCTAACCGCTTTTACTGTTTTACCGATTTCGCAGATTAGAATGCTTTGACTCATTTTTAACTAAGTGAATTGATGTGCAGAGTTTTAGTGTGTTATTGGACTGCGAAATATTGCGAATCAATCCTCTGCAGCGAAGAAGAAATTGCACGAGAGAAGTACCGTATTCGAATATGCCAGGTATCCCGTTTTTTTCGGTAGATCTTCTGTTAAGGCTCTCAAGATATTGTTTTACTGTTTGAGAGTCAAAATCTACTGGTGACTCAGTGTGCTTATTATAAATAAGTAATCATTAAATTACTGTAAATACGTTCTTCATCAATCTACAACTCTCCATTACAAGAATAAGTGTTTTGGTTGGTTTGACTACTCATTTCGAATACACAAAATGCTGACGTAAGTCAGCAGAGCCCATACTTTGTGCCACAATAAACCCTCACGGGTTGCGGTGGAAGGTCGAGTAGACCCACTGACTTTCGACCTAACCTAACCACTTGTAAATATTTTTCTGACTCAGAGTACAATCACCATATGCCACTGGCGACATTTCAAATGTTTTTGAGCACGCAATTCCATTTTTCACACAGAATTGGATGCAAATTCTTCGATCCGATAAACGTAGCCCGCGAAATTCAAACATTCACTTCATTTTGGGAAAATCCCTCGTAAGTATGTCTATAATCTTGATGGATTTGTATTGATTTTTGTTGGTGTCTTGTAATGTTCATGCATAGAGTGAATAATTTTTTTTGGAAATGTTTTTGAAAGCCATCAAGTTTTTGTTGCCGCTATTAAGATCGCCAATGTTTCAGAATCTACCAGAGAAAAATTAAAGATTTAAATCGAAGGGGTTATATTTTATTAGGAGTGATTAATTTTTTGGTAGAAAAAAGTGTTTTTTGTATAATTCAGTGTTAATATAAAAGTATTTGTTTCGAAAGAATTTTTTCTTTCGTGTAATTCAATGTTTATATGAAAGTAGCTGTTT
>WOGR01009198.1:0-11463 GCA_015342045.1 Leptinotarsa lineolata | reverse complement strand
GATGGCGCCCAGTCGCCATTTCGAAAGTTTCAACTGTCAATTTCACTTCAAAATAAAGTATCCATGCATTAATTTCATAATAAAAAGGGGGGCATTAAAGAAATACACTGTATAATAATATCTACTCATTCGAATACAGATATGATTCATATTTGCAACGTTTCCATCATATAATTATATTAGAATAAAATGATAAGCCACAATACATGGTCATTCCTATTCAATGTTTCATTGATAAATCCAACACTCCTACTCAAAAATTTATTAAATTGAAATCATACCCAAGTCCTAATGCAAACCAATGGACATTCTTATTTCTGCAAACTTCAGTTCTGGTAAAGGTTTGGTGAAAGCATCAGTTTGTTGTTCACTTGCCGGAATATATTTAAGTATTATTGTTTTTTGCTCAATCCGTTCTCTAGAGAAATATTTGATATCAATATGGTTTAATCTCTTATGATCAGTAAGGTTGTTGGCCAAGCATATGCAACCGTTTTTATACTTAAATATCACAAATGGTTTCAAAAAAATAATATTAATACTATTCAGAAATGATTTTAACCAAATAGCTTCTCTTACTGCTTCAAAAAGAGCCATATATTCAACTTGAGTGAATGAAGCGGCAACTGTATCTTGTTTCCTAGTATTCCATGATATCGTTTAATTATCAAATGCCTGTCGTATTTTTTCTATCAGTTTCGTTATTGCCCCAATCAGAATCTAGATAGCCTGACTGACATAATCGCAATTAGAATATGTTTATTTAATCTTAGTTGTACCTTTTATGTTGGTATCTCAATACTATTTTCAGACATTTCCAAAGTTCATGATTATTTTCACTTTGATATCTGCACAAAAAATTAATTGACAATCACAAATCTGGACGAGTGTATATCATTGCATACATGAGTTGACCAATTTCGTTTCTACATGGTGCATCATAGTTCAATTTAGTTTCCAGAAGTGTATTCACCCTTTCACAATCATTCATGTTAACCAAAATTGAATTCAGGTAAGTCGATTCACTATGTGATCTGTTGCCCCGGAGTCCAGGAGGAAAACAATTTCATCAAATTTTCCATTGCTCGAATTTCCAGCCATGAACATGAATCCGCCTTTATTATATTCAATTGTTTAAATAGCTTGGATTGTGCTTGGACATTCTCGTTGTTTTTCCAGCATATTTCTTGTAGTGGTAAAACAATCTCTTTTCAAGGAGTTTCTTCTTCCACAATTTTCACAGATTATATGCGAGACTTTATGTGGTGATTTGTATTAGTATGGCTTCTTCATTCTTGTGTTTATTGTTACTTTGTATTTCTTTCATTCCTTGAATCTGACACCAGATGTTCCTGAGGTTGGTTGATTTCCCATCTGCAGTACTTTCAAATCCATGCTGTTATCAACTCTTTTCAATTTAACTTAATGATTCAACAGTCTTGTTTTCACAAAAGCTATATTTAGGCTATCTTCTATAAGGGTTTTAAGAGCTATTATGACTCCATCGTATGTAGAGAAGAGAGAAAAGTCAGCCAGTATATTCAGTAGCTTCAGCGGAAACAAGTTCGGTTACTATTTCATCGAAACGAATGAAATGTTGTGATAAAGGCACTTCTACTTGAAGTTTTAGACTCAATAATTATTTTCCCAAAGCCAGGTGAGTTGTAAGATTTCTTCGTTCATAAAAGACATCCAGGCTTTTCAGAATATCTTTGGCAGAATGTTCTTCTCTTGCGAAGCTCAGAAATGAATCACTCAAGTATTCAACTATTGTGCTCTTTGCGATCAGATTCTTCTTTCTCCATTCGTCATCTTGGACTATAACATCCGAAACTTGTAGTTCAGCAAGGAGTTATTTCATATGGAACTTTCAGACGCCCTAACTTTATAGATTGAATGGTTGAATGTTTCGTTTAATATTTTTGATATCCATTTAATTTACTAGGATCAGATTCACAAGAACGTAAGTTCACTTTCAATTCTGTTTTACGTACACTGGGCCCATAACCTGTTAGGATAGGGGGCATTAAAATAAAACGACCAGTTTAGGTAGACTCACTGTATTTATTTTTATATTCAGTTATACACGCACACTTGATGAATGCTCTAAAGCAACTGACTGATATATAATAATATCTAGTTATTCGAGTCATGTATGATTCATATTTGCAGGGTTTCCATTACATAATTATATTACATTAAAATGATAAGACATAATAAAGGGTCATTCCCATTTAATGTTTTATTGATTAACCCAACACAATCGTGGTTAAGCCCATGATAACAAGGCATCATTGGTTTGGTGACTTAAGATGAAACAAGCGACCACTATCAACAAACTCGGCAAACATCTGCTTGTTGAGGAATGATATGAATACTTAGTACCACATCAGCAACAGCATTCGAGGCAAACCTGAACCTACTCCCTCAATTCTTGTGACTAGGAAAGAGGCAATATTAGACCAAGTCAGACTAGCAAACTCAGCAAGTTATACCGAATCGGACAAAACATAAATTTCGGATTGGGTGGGAAACAAATATCAAACATCTTCAGGTAATGAATGGATGATGGATAGTTTTCTCTCAAAAAAATATCTGGTAGAAATACTTGTTATTCAGATGGTTTGGGAGGCTGGAATATACCGTTCGGGTAGAAATTTAATTAAGGCTACACGGTAGATCAATATGCATCCCTCTTCCAGGCGGATGTGTAGTGGTATAGACCCAGATCAGTAAATGAGTCAATGAAAAATGTACATGATTACAGTTATATAATCACGCGATGCAATAAACTAACAGAGATATCTTGTAATATATTATGAGAATGGGAAGCTCTGGATTATAGGAAGTTAGCCAATTGTGGATAGCTGAAACTAAGTCTAGGAAAGTTGAAAGTGATATTTTCAAATTAGTATCGGAAAGAAGAATGTTGAATTGAGTGTCATGAAACGAGAACATGCAGAAAGCCAATAGAGATATCCCCCAAAATTGAAATGAATGAATGAGACAAACTCTCGAAGAACGAATGAGGTTATGTACAGAAAAACAAATCGAATCAATAACATTACAATACAACCGAAGAAACTCAGAAGGTCACTTGAGCCTGTGCACTTGGCTATAATAAGTGAAATAGCGAAGTTGAAGCATTTAATGATTTTTTTTCACTCCCTAGTCTAAATTGAAAATAAGTCAACTGCAGGTTCATAAATATAGAAATATAGTCCCAAGGAGAGGCAAAACGAATTTTTTCAGGAGATGCAAAAACTGGTTTTACCTCCCCTGCAGTGTTCAAACACTTAAATGAATATTAAACATCCGCCAGAAACGGTAATACCATTCTTCATAATAGATGAGAATTATGTATGTCCTACATATCTTACCTGTATTCTCCTCATTTAAATTTGAATATCGATGTCGAAACGAAACTGGATTACCACTAGCAAAGTTTTCTTCTGGAAAAACTACTTCAGACAAAGGATCCTCCCAGAAGGAATTTTCTGAAGGCTCCAATGGGTTTATTGCTGCTCCCATAATGTAGTGAAGTGTGGCCAGGATGATGATTGGCCTCATCTGAAAGAAATGTACATTCCAAAATAGATATTGATAGAATATAATTTTTTGTAAGTACTGTTCTTTATATGCAAATAATTTTTTTCGAATCTATTGTTCTACAGTATCAATCATAATATTAATGAAACTTAGCAACTGAAAATCACGATATGGTGATAATGCTCGTTCAATGGGTAGATAAATAAAATACCCTCATCCACCACAATCAGTTGCTTTGATAAGGAATCTTTGAAAAACTGGTACTTTCGTCAAAAGACTGCTGTTCTCTGGTTATCTATTTTATTCAAAGTTGTGTTTCTCAAATGCCCATGAGTGTGGGAAGTGATCTTGTATTTCTGATAACAGCACGCTCTCCTTACTCTGCTTCTTCGGTCGTCGTGTCTTTACGGAGTAAAAAGTAATCCCACAAATTTCGAAGTTCTCAATTTTGAATTATTCTGTACCAGTCAGGTCATTTTCCCAATCACTCAGTTACGATCACTGCGATTTAAAAATTTTCAAAGCCCCAGTTCAGTTATCCCAGAGTATAACACCATAGCCAATGGTGGCGAAACTAATTATATTTTTCAACTGATGCAATCAATAAAGTGTTCTAGATTAATATGACAGGTCTAAGTGAGAGTACTAGCGGACGACAACTAACCCAAGTAATTCAACTGTCTGCACTTGATGTAGCAGCAGAGCTTGCTGAAAACTGTAACTGTTGCGTTTTATCTGTAGTCAGTTTGAGTCGATTTGTCACGAACCTACTTTCTGCCCTTTCATCGACTTCATTTGATATTCTAGATAGTTCAATTGCATTTTTGTGAGAGTAAATAAATGTACTGTCATCGGCGAACAGATCTATATGGATACATGAAGTTACTGATGTCATTCATGTAAATTATGAACAGAAGTGGTCCGAATACTGATCCTTGGGGAACACCATGTTCAACAAGTTTAAAATTCGAAATGGAATTATTGCTACTGACTGCTGGTACTGCTGAAACTTCAGGTTCCATTCGACAACAGCCTACCAGACCGATATTTTTTGTCTTTGATCATGACTGTGGCCGTGAAGCTTATGTTCTTATGAATATAAGGTGCACTGATAGTTACTCCTGATTTTTTGCGAGTATTAAAAAAAAATAGCGCTGAAACTTTCACGCCACTGTAAGTAGACGAGTTTATCAAAAGAGTATTTTGTTAAATACTTGAATTAGTAAAGTATCCTCTCAAGTTCATGATGACATAGGTGAGCAAACCCGAGTAGTTGTCAGAAGAAGGTAATTATATCACCTTTTATCTTGCGATTTCAAGGACAGATGAGGAGTTTCAATTCATTTTTCAAAAAATAGAAAACTACTTGACAATCATATTATGACCATACCACCATGTAAGAGGTGGCATTGTGAAGGAATACAGAAAAAGCAGAATATTACTATTGAGAAAACACATGAGGAGCTTTTCTGAAAGCTAGGTGTGAATTGAAAGAGGTTTATTTCAAGGAGAAATTTATTTTTAGAAAAAAGTTTTTCAGTTTTGAATTTCTGAATCTTCATACAATTATGGAAAACTCACGATGAATTGAATAAAGCAATTGAGTTCAAAATGAACTATTAACGAAATATGTGTTAATTAAGCACATAAGTTTGATCAGATATAAACTTTAAAAATGGGGTTTTCGAAAAAATTTCCCTCACATGAACTTTGAATTACACAAAAGAAAACATCCTTCGACAATAGCTACTTTCAAGGACATTGCATTACATGAAAATCACTTTTTCAATTCTGTTTCCCACAATTTTTGTATAAATATGGAAAGATGGAAAGCCAAAAACTAATCTCTCCTAAAAGATCTTTCCTTCCAATGCACACCTGGATTTCATTTAGGAGTATTCCTCCTTGAGGTCACAGGTTGAAACTACTCATTCCGTAGAATCTGTGCGACAGTTCGTCGATAATTTCTTTCAGGGTCGGTGGATTGGAAGCAGAAGTTCTACAGAATGGCCACCCAGATTCGCCGATTTGACTTCTGTGGATTTTTCTCCAAGAGAGTTGATTGAAATCAAAACTCTATGAGACGCAGCCAAACAGTGTAGAAAATTTACAGAAGGAAATCAGCAGGGGCTGTAGACCTGGTACAGCAAGTGCTAGAAACACCTGATATGAAACCCAATCTTGTTTATACCATTTCATGCAAGTCATTGCTGCTCGGTTCGAACACATGATTGAGTTCATGTTTCTGTTTAGTTTTTCATTTTCTAGTTCCTAATTGAACACAAACATAAAACCGTATTTTATTTTTTTCTGGCATTGCTTATCGTTATAATATCGTTACAGAGTAAGATACAGAATTGAAAGACCTTTCAAATGAGGCATCACTGAACTATCATTCCCATTTGGAATTTTTGACATATGGGTTGTTATGGAGAAGAGGTAGAAAGTTTTTGGCTTTCTACTACTCCATCTTGATATCTGACTTGAATCTATAACGAATGTTTGAAATACAAACTGCGTGGAAAAAAGTGTTTTTGTATAATTTAGTGTTCATATAAAAGTATTTGTTTCAAAGGAATATTTTCTTTCGTGTAATTCAATATGGAAGTAGCTGTTTCAGAAAGATTTTCTTCCATTTTGTGTCTGAAAGTTACTTGTTTGCATGATCTACCCATCTAAAGTTAGTTCTTTTGAAAATGATTGCTTCCTTCCTTCCTTTGGAAGATTCCCACATTTTTTTGTATAAAGGTGGAGTAGTAGAAAGCCAAAAACTTTCTTTCCCAAAAATTATCCACTCCTAAAAATATAACCCCTACAATTTAAACACTATTCCTCTTGGCTGGAATTTAATTAAATAAGTGAATGAATGTCATTACGACGTCATCGATGACATAAGTAGATCAAACTTATTACGTGACATATAAATCGTAATTTATGAATGAATTGTGCTGTTTTCTTATAATATCATCCAGATTGGTACTGAGGAGCTCTAAGGCAAGTGTCTTATAGCGAAACATCGGTGTATACCAGTGAGGATGGCTGAGTTCCATGAAAGTGAAAAAAAGTTTTACATCTATATCGAATGTTTGGAATACAAACTGCGTAGAAAAAAGTGTTTTTTGTATAATTCAGTATTCATATAAAAGTATTTGTTTCGAAGGAATATTTTCTTTCGTGTAATTCAATGTTTATTTGAAAGTAGCTGTTTCAGAAGGACTTTTTCTTCCATTTTGTGTCCGAAAGTTACTTCTTTGCATGATCTATACATCTGAAGTTAGTTCTTTTAAAAATGATTGCTTGCTTCCTTCCTTTGGAAGATTCCAACATTTTTTTGTATCAAGATGGAGTAGTAGAAAGACAAAAACTTTCTTTCCTAAAATATATTTTGTTATTTCATCAAGTTGTTTTTGATTGTTTGTAAATGGAGAGAGATTAGTAAAGTTTTAAGAGAGGAGCGGACATCACATGAAACGAATTTAAAAACGTATTTGCCGAATAAATATAACAACTACAATTTTAGGCCATCCATCATTTTGTAACTCTATATTAACTGACATGATTTGAAAACAACTGAAAATGCGTTTCCGGGAAACGACTCAAATAATTGTCTACTCCTACACGACATCTCTCATCTTTCACAACTATGTTAAAAATAATGTATTTGCCAACCTATGAACTTCTCGAATTCCACTCGACATTTATTCCACTTTTAGGTTGAATTTTAATGTATTCCGTTTATACTTCTAAAGTTCAAAACCAATTCAGTTTCTTGCTTTTATGGAACATCTATAGTTGCGTATACATTCCTAGGATACTATTTTAAATAGTAACGTTTTTTTTTTCGTAACCAATATGTCCGAGTTAATGAGGGTCAGTATGGAAACGTTTAAAAATTTACTGATTAAATAATACCGGTGATGAATCATTAAAGTTGTAGCCAAAACGTGATTCTTTTTTTATACATATAAAAAATCAGATTTGGTGATGGTGTCAAGGAGATGATTGAAAATCTATAAAAACCATATTATACAGCTCAAAAGTGTCAGCGAGATTTTTTTCAGTTTTCAATATATTCTTGAATAACTCCAGAAAAAATTGAAATGAAATTAGCGAATTTCGATTTTTTTTTCGAATATCTTGGAAACTATATAATAATCAGCCTTAGATTTCTTCAACAATGTATTCAATTCATTTCTATAAGTTTCGAATTGTCTTAAGAGAGAATGATTTTCTTTATCAAGTTTCCATTGATTAATTATCATATTCCTTCTGTTGACTGAGTTTACTAGAGCTGAGGTTATCCAAGGTTTTCTCTTTTTTTGAATTTTATTCATTACCTCTTTTGTACAAGTATTCAATATTTCTTCAACAATACATCACTAATAGAGTTATTTAACCAAGATTCGCATATCAGGATAATATCAAAGTTATTATCTGAAATTATTTGTTTTACATCTCCTACTGAAGGTAACAGATCAATACTCTTACATATAGCCAGGCTGCACTAGGTATATTGATGAACCCTTATCTAACAATCTCTAACAAAATGGGCCATTTTTGGGATACTTATTTGTTTATTCCAAATACTAGCAATCCAAATCTTAAATATATCATCATAAAATGAACGTATCGAAAATTAAACCTAAATAAGTTAATAATAATTCATTTTCACGTTTCAATATGTGGTCTGGAAGGCATAATAGTTAGGACAGTTAGGATATGGACTTCTATTGTTTGAGAAGATCTTTCAGATTTGAAGCGGAGAAGAAACCTTTGAATCATAATGATATTCAAAAATCAATTATGAAACTAATTGTGAGCTCATATCAGTTGAACTGAGGAAACTACAGTGTAGTAGAACACATCTTGAATAAAATTAATAGTGTGAAAATTGTGTTATTATTATCATGAATAGTGTTATTGTTTTTCGTATAATTCAGTGTTTATATGAAAGTATTTGTTTCGAAAGTATTTTTCTTTCGTGTAATTCAATATTTATATGAAAGAAGTTGTTTTGAGAGGGCCTTTCCTTTCAGTTTGTATCTAAAAGTTACTTTTCTGCATGAATTACACATCTTTGCATGAAGATTTGTAAAAATTGTCAAGGACAAAAAACTTTCACTCCTATAGTGCGTGGGCATACTGTGTAGGTGAATTGAGACTGGCCTGAACGAATTGTTTATTCAGACAATTTGATTTAAAGCCAGTCTCCAAGCCCACGTACTACACGAATGAAAGTTTTTTGTCCTTATACAAGGTCTTGGGCCAAGTGGATATGCAAGGCAGATGGGGTGATGACAAACATGTTGTTGGACGTTCGCTTCTGCCTAGTTTGAAGAATTCGATTTTTAATTATCGTAAATCATCGAGTTTTAGGTTAATGATAGACACCACCTTGTACTGACGAGTGGACAAACAGCCCGAAACTGGTCTGGACGTGTGTTCCAATAATTAAAAATTGATTCCGGTAGTTGCATCGCCAATAGCATATGCAGGAATTACTTCTGGGAAGAATCCTACACTGACACCTGTCGGAAATAATCCAACATCCTTCGTGGTATTAACCAGGGGAGTAGTTGTTTTCTGATAGGTGTCAGTTCATCAACCTACTGTGGAGGTGAACTGACACTGACCTGAACGAATTGTTCATTTAGATAATTCGAAAACATTGTTGTCATGGTTGCAATTCTATATATTTTATCATGATTTTTCCTCATCTGTTTATTATAATTTCAGTTCGCCACTGCAAGAGACAGATTAAGGCAGAATTGTCAGTCGTTTCTGAGAATTTAGTGCCTACTATTTTGGAATTATAGTATATCTAAATGTAAAACCATCACAAGGAAAGTGGCAGGACAGGTTGAGTGGTAGAACAGTTTTTTTGGAGACCCGTCTCTACAAAGAGTGAACTCCGCCTTTTATTATCATTTTTATGGATAATTATATTTCGACCTCGTCTCATAAATAAGAGTAATTGTAGTACCTCCGCTTGCGTACCGAACCACTCATTTTAAAGCTAGAAGACAAACACTGTCCTCTCTCCTCTCCGGCAACACCGATTCCTAACCAGTCCGACTCATTTCCACCTTTCTGTATGATATTGAAAATTTTACAAAAAATCATTGAAGACAAAGCTGAGGGTATAGTTGTGGTTCCTAAATGAATTTCTCAACCATGGTACCCTGCTTTCATCTCATTATTAATTAGTGAACCAGTTTATTTTGAACCAAATAAAACCTAAATAGAACTCTCAATTCTATTAGATCAGCTATCTCGCAAATAGCTGGCCCAAGTATAGCACATGATTTTAGGGTCAAGAGAATTTTCAGGGGCGTTTTCAGTCTACAACCAACCACACCCAGATATAATATCACCTGGGACACGGCTATAGTCTTGAACTATGTTAGAAACATGTCATCGGGGTAAATTTGCCTGAAAATGCTAACCCACAAACTGGCGGACGGTATTATTAGCCCTTGCCACGGGTCATCGTGTGTAAATCTTAGCTAACAAAGAGGTTTACAATATCACCAGAACGAACGATGGTCTGAATATTAAAATACCTAAAAAAATAAAAACTTCAGGCCCCAGGAAATCTCAACCCATTCTAGTATTACTTTTTTTACCTTTTTTTCTTTCAAGGCAGATCTGAGAGTATGCTCATCAAGTATTTTAGTGGAATATTTAGCGAAGATGAAGGAATTACGCAGTGCCTCATCGGATCACCTCTTTATCACATACAAAAAGTCTTACCACACTGCTTCACCTCAAACCATCAGCAGATGAATGAAGGCAATTCTAGAAAGAAGTTGCGTGGACACATTTAAATTCACTGAATTCACTGCGCATAGTACCAGACACGCCTCGACGTCAGCCGCGGCTCGAAAAGGAGTCAGCCTAGATGCAATCAGACTAGCAGCGGGATGGACGGAAGATTCGAAAACCATTGCAAATTTTTCATCAGAGGCCGTTGGCAAGAAAAAATGATTTTGCTGAAAAAGTTTTGAATTCCTAGCTGTTACTTAAAAAAATCTCTGCTTTGTATTTTGTTCAAAATTTAGTGTAAAAATGTTTCTTGTCGAGTCAACTTTCATTACTAATTGTCATTAGATGATAAAAGTTGTTTGTTGCATCGTGCTTTCAACATCTACAATTACTCTTATTCATGAGACGAGGCCGAAATATAATTAAGAGATCAAACGAACTTACCTGAGTGAAGTTCGATCTTAATTATATTAGGGCCTCGTCGAAATAAATAGGAACCCACCCCAAAGCCCCATTTCTAATACCTCATGAGATGCAACGAAAAACCAACTTTAAAGAAAAATGAGTCGGACTGGGTAGGAATCGGTGTTGCCGGAGAGGAGAGAGGACAGCGTTTGTCGTCTAGCTTCAAAATGTGTGGTTCGGTACGCAAGCGGAGGTACTACAATTACTCTTATTTATTTCGACGAGGCGCTCATATAATTAAGATCGAAGTTCACTCTGGTAAGTTCGTTTGATCTTATGATAATATCAGCTCTTTCACGGACATCAGCCTCCAAAATTTGGAAGCAGTTTGTACACCTCAAGATACACATTCAATATATCTCCCTTAAAATATTAATATTTTTTCTCTACCTTCATCCATTTCGCTTTTCCATCGTTGATTGCTTCCTACACTGCTCTGTTTTGGAACCTTTGGTGTAGTAATGAATCTTATCGGAGTTTTATCCCAACACCACTTGAAGATGATCACTTGGTGATCGAAACACGTATCGAGGTGTTAAAAATACCGGTTTGGCGTTGGGATAAAACTTTACTAATGATTACCTGACAAATTTTTACTTGATAAAATCATTACATAAAAGATATTATTATCATGCGAATGTGAGGCTTCGGATCACAAAACGCAAACAATTTATAGACAATCCT
>WOGR01009197.1:0-11464 GCA_015342045.1 Leptinotarsa lineolata | reverse complement strand
TATAGTATCAAGAACGTGCATGTCTTCAAACGTGATAACATACGTACCCTCTCAGAGCCCATATTCTGCTACTGCTTATTCATCGATAAGTCCCAGGTTACAATTCATTTTGTGTTCAGGGAGACGGGTACCTAAACCTCTATTCGTAGTTCCAATATAGATCGCTCTAAAGATAAAATGGATACAGTGTTGTTAATTGCCTTCTGGTGTAAATTTTCATACATGATTAAGAAGTATTCGAGGACTCTTGAGATCAATGGCTCAGAATATCGAAGTAGTTAGGAAATTAATCTAACTAACAAAAATCTGCATGAAACAGAAATGCTTCCAGTTGAACAACTTTTTTTCAAATAGTGTAGAAAGGCACGATGAATGAAAACCCTTTGGTTTTTGCTTTGGAATCCTCGCGTTTCGTCGGATTGGCACCAAAATACAGTGGCGTTACGACCTCTTGGAGATTAGGGGAACGCGAGGGATTATATTAATTACAACAGATGAGGTTGCTACTAGTGAGACGTATATGCAATACGTAACACCCTCACTGTAAGAATTGTTCATAAGTAGACTTGAATCGAAAGCGTAATTGGAGATATGTTTTTTCTAATACTTGGGAGCCGTCTGACTTGACCATTTCCCCTAAGTATCCGAAAAATACTGAAGCATCGTGGGCTCATTGCGTTTTCTTTCCATTTTTTTATGATACCAATTCCAATAATATTTGGCCCTGTACTAGATTGTGCATGTATGTCATATTCTTCTGGACATGATTTGGGTTGTCCAGGAATTGTTTGCTTTCTGCGATCCAGTGCCCATTCACATACTATGAAATGAACTATCTATGTTCCTTTGTAGCATTACCTGTAGTGGAAGTATCCGTTATACAGCCCTATTTTGTGTGGATGTTCTCTCAATGGACAATGTCTAGTATGTATCCCTGTAATAGTTCTTAGCTGATCGCTGCTTTGAAGCAAAGTTCTCACTTAGGCCCCCTGGTTTTCAATATTTTCATTAATGACATAAGGGCAGGCATCTCAAATGGAACAACCTATCTCATTTGTGGATAACCATGAAATATTTTCCAAGATTGCTCATCCTAGCGATGCATTGAATCTCCAAGCTGATCTTGACCACATTGCAAACTGGTGTGACTCAAAAGGTATTCTACCATTGCAATAAACCAATCCTTATAGAACATTAAATCAACAATATAGCCTTAGATGCTGCTCCCAACGACAAAGACCTGGTAGTCATTCTTGATCCTACATTGAATTACAATTTACATATCTACTCTACATCTCCATTATTTTCGAGAAGAAAACACAGAGACTTGCTATTGCTCTACAAAATCATAAATGGTAATTCAATATGCCCCCATCTTTTATCTAAGAATAATTTTCATGTACCTCCACGCATCATCAGACACCACCAAACTTTTTATAATCCGTTCCAAAGACTCGCGAATGCCTATAAATAATAACATTTCTTCAACTTTTCATTGCCCGAGTTCAAAACTAGTCTTATCCTGCATATTGTCTCGTGAATATTTTGGCTTTCTTTTGAGTGTTCCCCCAATGTGCAAACATATTTTATTTTATTTCATATAATTTTATAATGCTTATTCGATCTATTCGTCTTATCGCTATTTTATCTTATCACTTGTGGAATGTATAAACCAAATGAAGAATGGACTGATTCGTTAATTGATGAAAATCAATAACACTATCCATGATAATAAATAAACAATGTTCACGTTTCTTTTTATTCTGGACACGTTTTGCTAACACCGTAGCTTCATCAGTATCAATAGTACACAATGAACTACAATTTTTATATACATTGTATATAATAATTGTAGTTTATAATTGTGTATTATTACTACCGATGGAGCTATGGTGTTAGCGAAACGCGTCCAGAATAAAAGAAATGAGAAAATTGTTCATTTATTATCATAGACAGTATAATCAGATATTCAATTTCTCATCATCTTAAAAATATCGCTGAATTTGTTATCTCTTTCTAATTGTCACAATCTGTGATTATTTATGTTCTGTACTGGGCTCGAACCGTTGAATAAATGAAAAAAAATTCTCCGGCTCTTTTCGTCTGGCCCCTTAAGGTTTTCCTTGTGTATTTTCAGGTGTGTTCTCCCAGTAATTTTTATGTTTCTTGTGAACCCATTTACCAATTGAATTCCGTAGCTTTTGGTATCACCACAGATGGTTCTGAGCCTATATATGGAGTTAATCATCCATGTCTGGCACACTAATCAGATATTTTGTTTTCTGGGATACCTGAGTCAATCTTTTCATGCCCACCAGAGTACTCAGTTCTTCATGGCATTCCCAGACCTGTCCCGATATCACTTTCGAGTCCGCTAGTGCCCCAAGTGCAGCCTGGCTGTCTGTAAAAATATTAAATAACTCATCTAGTTGACACCTCAAACTGATGTTTCTTGCGCATTGAAAATTTATAGACACTTCAGGGTGAAAGACTGATGTGTACAGTGAACAATGCCATTGCCCTCCGCTGACCTGGCTCGGAAGGCTTTCAACTAGTCATCTTCCCTCTATCTAGCGCCACCCCTGCCAAAGGCACTCTTGCTCATCCAAATTAGCGAGGTAGAAGACCATAACTTTATTGAATTGAAAGATAATTTCACATTTCATACATACAGTATACAAAATTAACTTGACATTCCATATAAAATAATTCATAATTGTTCCTCAAAATAAACATAGTACATTGCTTGCGCCAGAAGGACTTGACAATCAGGCTCCACAAACCAGGTCCCTTCACCATTCTATTCGTCCCGGACTGGGAAGATCGCCACCATCCTATTTTCAATTGGCAAACTGGAAGCTTGCACCTCAATCGTCCCGTTCATTCCTCACCACACTTCCTGCCCATTCATTTGCTACTTGAATCCAGTCATTTCTCTTTCCATTCCTATCTCCCAGCTGCATGTATCCCTTTTCTTGTTCCAGTCGGTCTTTGCATTCTCGCCACCCAACTTTATCTCCGTCCATACATCTCTCAAGCACGTGTTCTGCCGATTCAGGCTCTCTCAATCTACAAGGGCAGGGCTCCTCAGGTCCCAGGTTAAACCTGGCCAAATATCTCGGAAAGTTACCGTTCCCTGTGAATAGTTGTACCGCCTTCCTCGACAGATCCAGCGATTCGTACCCAACTCCTCTGCAGACCCTGTATAGCAGTAGTCAAGTCATGCCGTTATCCCATTCCTGTTGTCATTCTTCCATGATGCGCGTTATTATCCTTTTTCTCTCCTCATTCTAACTACTCATTTTTCTCACTTCTCACGAAATGTTATTTTTATTAACACCGTTATTGGCCTCTGCGTGTGCCTTTTCATTGTCTTTCCGATGCTCCTTGCGCCAAACGATTTCGGTTCGTGCTCCTCTTTCACTCCTTGTTTCAATCATTCTCTGAATCATAGCCACCCTTTTGTTCCTCACTCGTATCGCTTTCATTCTTTCCACCGCAATTGCGGAGTCACTTATCACTCTAACATTTCATATGTCCAACAAATGTGTACAGTGGGTAACTGTAATTAAGATTTTTCCCCGCACAGTATATTTAAGCAACAGTTCCTTGTTCGGTTTTCGAACCTTCTATATACCAGGTGTTTCTGCCTAGCATGTTCTCAGTATGACGGTTCATTCTCCAATCGTTGCGGTGCAAAACTTTAACCGCAAAGTTTGTGTCGAACATGGTATCATGTAGTTCGAGAACATGTTTGATGTGCGTTCCTCCACATATTCCAAAATTTCCGTTTTGCCCATTCCCATGTAACTAGGTGAATTTCAAATCTGCCCACCTTTGCCTCCCTCATTATTACTAGATGTGAAGGTGGAAGATTCAATCCAATGAAGCTGTAGGAGCTGTGCTGGTTTTGTTTGAGGCGGTCGTTTTTTTATTTGTTATTATGGGTTTTTAACTACCATAGTGGTTACATATATCACGTCTCTTTAATCTTTCTAGATGTTGGTTCAAGTTTAGCCTGGGCCATATATTTGAATTCCCCGGACATATTCATTTCTTCTCCTCGAATTATAAATGATGACTTTTTAAAGAAATGTGGAAATCAATGACAAATTTCCATTCCATATCTGAATCAGAGTGAACAGGTATTCTGATACTGAAAAATAAGTTGAAGATTAGGAAGGGTGTTCCTAGATATTTTCTGGGTTTTTAATTCCCAATAATCTGTGAAATGTCATTTTTATAAATCAATATTCGATTTGCTCTTAGGTGTGATGAAGGATGAGGAATTTATTTATATAGGATAGAGAAGCTACTGGTATCTAGCTCCAAAACTATTCAATTATTCACCAGAAGAAATTTCATATGAAACTTATCTGAAATGCATCAAAAAACAATTCGTATCATTTGTAAAGAAAAATGAAAGACTGGATATTTATAAAGTGAAGAGGTTAAACCACTAGTCACTAGTTGTTTGTGCACTTCCTTCTCTGAAGAAAATTTTATTGTGTTCAAGCAATTCCAAAAAGAGTAAATACAACATCTTTGGATCATGTATGGTCGATGTATATCTTTTCAAAATGTTTCTCAAAGTCTATGGTGACCTAATATTTGACTTTCCACTATTTGATCACATTGAATAAAATGAAAAACTCCAAAATAGCTTCCACGTTCAGTTCTCTTCTATTTTTCATAATAGTGTAACTCTTTGACCCAGTTAAACTCTCAGAAATATTATTGCATGAAATCGAAAACATTGTTGTCAAGGTTGTGATTCTTAAAGGAAAGAAAAAAGAGGAAAAATTATGATAAAATACATAATTTTTCCTTATCTGTTTAGTATACTTTACGTACGCCACTGCAAGACACAGATTGAAGCAAAATCGTCAATCATTTCTGAGAATTCAGTGTCTACTATTTTGCAATTATAGAATAGTAAATTTCCGTTGTGAATTTGCAATCTTCTGAGTTTTTCAATAAAATCTGAGGTATTATTTATGTACCTGTGTCCATTTCCAAAAAAATTTTTGACAAGAAGGTCCGATTGAACCCACAATTGGCTTCAAAAAACAATTTTGTTTATGAAGTTTTTGTAAACCAGTTTGACCTTTATTACACTTGAAGAAGATTCTTTGTTGATCTATATTCACAAATTTTTTAGATTGTGGCATTAAAGAAGGTAAAAAACATCAAGCCATGTTGACCCCCCACAAAAAATATTGTCTTTTAAGAATATCCTGAAGAGTATTTTTCAAGCATGCACTACGCTATGGTTAGAAAAAAACTAATGATTTGTTAACAGATTTCTACTGAATTTTTTTAGGTTATACAACAATTTTGGGCTGAGTTTAATCACAAAACTGTAATTTGAAAAGTAATATATGATAAAATGAACATGAATAAAATATTTATATTTTTCAAATTTCCCGTCATTGGCTGCTAAGATGCCACGCCTCTTGATCTCGCTAAGTATTTCAAATTGATCGAAAAATGTAATCATGTAATATATTCGTTTGTAATTCACAAAATAAATCTGAATGTGTCAGTTGCAAAATAGCTCGAGGTATCGTTGGAAAAAATTACGAGTGGTACTTACTAAATTGTTACGATAGTCAACTGTTCTCACGGTACCGTTTTATTTCAAACCAAATTTAACGATGGGTTAGAAAGTTTAAATGGCGTTTTATTAGGTTTTGCAGTGAATGTAATTGCGATGTGATCGGTATTTATACAGGATGATTTTGAGGAGCCGATGTTAGATTGTAGGTGATGGGGCATGATTGATTGGGAGATGTTTATATATGTGAATTAGCAACAATTATTGTTTAAAAAACACTCGAGAAGAATGAATCAACTCGCATCAAATCGAACATTTGTTTTCAATTACTGGATACTGTGCATTCACGTTATCATTTCATATTCACAAAATACAGTCTTTTAGACTGATGATTGTTTGCTTGGAATTTTTATTATGCGACCTATTCTTTGCACATAAATATGAATTATTCGATGGTTTTTGAATTTTTCTATCTGTTGGTTACGAATCTGGAGTCAAAATTTTAAATTCCGGTCGGTTTTGGGAAATACAGTGATGTCATTGCTCTTGTTGGTGATGATACGGAAAATCAGAATCAAGAAATGATAATTATTTTGTCTGATTACAAAAATTTACTAAGGTCCAAATGAAACCAAATTTAACCTGTAATCTAACCTAACCAAAATCAAATTCATCTACTTTTTACTGTTTTTTATGTATAAAACCTTCCACAATCTGAAAAAATAAAAAATAAATAATTAGAAAATCTGCTGTAGTAGTAAAGGTAAAGTTCACATCTAAAAGTTACTGAGTAATATAAACCATTGAAGAGTCCAATTAATCAGTAACTTGTATCCATAAATTTTGCCAAAAATTTCAAAAATCAACAGGAAAACATTGAGGCGAATATAAGAATATGAGACGAAAGTTTTACAGTAAATTCCAGGTTTTGAACACGGAAAAAGATTGTTTCCCAAAACGTCGACCATTAAAGAAAGCTAAGTATGGATATTTGATTTTTTCAATTGATTTTTTCAATTTGTAGACAAATTAATGAATACAAGTTACTGACTAATTGAACTTCAGTGGTTATATTGTTCATTAACTTTTCGGGGTGAACTTTTCAGTTTGTCCTTTATTATACTTCAGGAGACTCTCTATTGATTTAGCTTTGTTTATTTTTCATATTGTAGAAGGATATATATCCAAAAAACGGAAAGAAGTATTGCGTCCTCCACAAAAAATGTCTTTAAAAGAATATTAAGTTCATCTAGTTTAGAACTTGTAAAAACATATAATTTATTGTGAGTTCATTAGAAAAATAACTCAGTTCATTGTATTTTTTGATTCGATAGCTTTCTTTGAGAGCTAAGTAGAATTTTCGTAATTTGATAACATATTTTTCATTCCTCAACTTTGGTCTATCGTTATATTTCCAAGGATATGAAACATATCATTCTCTCTTGCTAATTTTCGGGGTTTCTAACCCTTCGCAATTCGAAAAATAAACATAAGCTGAATCTGAACGTAGTAAAGTTGGTTGTTTGTATGGTAGGGTTAAGGCAGTTTGCAATTTGGTTGTGATCTATCTTGAAGGAAAGGGCATATCCTGAATAGTTTGGCACAAACAGTAATTGACATTCACAGATTACACATTCATCAAAAATTCAACAAAAAAATAACACGTATCTGCAAGTAACTTCATGATCCCGGTTTATCTGAAAAATTGAGACTTGTCGGTTACGTATATGATCTCAGCACAACTTTTAATAATGCCAATGTGTGTTCTCATACGAACAGAACAGAAAATACGAAAGAATGTATTGATAGTATACCTCGAGGTAGAGGTTATTTCTGTGAAAAAAATTATATACTCGTAGGTGAAACTTTAGGACTTCTAAACGAAGGATTGGAGTTAGCGAAACCTAAATATTACAAAATCAACTGGTGATCACTAAAGAACCTCTTAAAAAGACGACAAAACTCAAAGAATACTCATACATTCTTTCGGTAGATTACATTGTGAATAATACATAAAGAGAAAGATGTCGGAGATAGCAGAGCCAATTTTAAAATCGAAGAACCACATGAAAAGATGAAAAAAGACGAACAAACTCGAAAAACACGCACATATTCTTAAAGAAGGTGACACGTGTATTTCAACCAAGTTTGTTGAAAACATCTCATCTGGTTAGTAATGCTGAGACGAAGACGAAACTTGAAGTGAATTTTCGGACAGTTTTATATGTGAACTATCGAATATGACATCAGAACCATTTCACACTTTTGACGTTTGTCGAACAATATACAGCTTGTTCAATCTGGGAAGCGGCTTAGGACCTCCCCTAAGATGCGCGTGGTAGAAAACTCTTAAAGACGATCGGAGCTCAGTCTTAACGACAATCTTGTAGTGTCTACTTCGGTGAAGTATAGTACGCAACAAAAATCTGTTTTCTAGGAAAATGTAATTCGAATCGAAATTGAAATGAAAAGTTTTGTGTGGTCAAGCGAGAAAAGTGATTGCATATGTACTTTTTTCATGCAACGAGAAGCTGATAATGGCATAAGCATAAACTTAAAAGAAGAAATTTTCTCAGAGACATAAAGAAATACCGTAAAAAAGGTCGAACAATATTTTATATGGATTCAAACATGCGTCAGTTACACATAAGAATAGTTGATTTGAATGAAGGGTTGCTTGCACCAATTTCCAAAGAGCAGAAGGAGAAAATGTATTTGTAAAAATTCATATATAAATTCAAATCCAACACAAAATCGGTCGAGAGTCATAGCGAAATGAATTACAATTACGAAAAGTGTTTACAAGAAATGTTGATTCCCAATCTTCCAGAAAAAAGCGTTTTGGATATAGACAATGCCCCATACCACAATGTTCAGTATGAAAAGGAATCAAGAATGTCGTCGGCGAAAGATGGGATGAGAGAATGGAAGAGACGACGGAACATATTTCATTTTATTATAAAAATAAAAATAAACCACAATTCAGGTTGTATGAAATTGATAGGATTATGGAAAATCATGGACATACTATACTCAGATTGCCTCCTTATCATCCAGATTTCAACCCATCAGAATTAGTATGGGCATCACTGAAACAATATGTGGCTGATAAAATGTAGGCTGCAATTTCAAATTCGATAAAAGTTCATACGAGTTCCTCACTTCGTTTCCTCAAGAGCAGTAAAAAAACGTTGCAAACACACTGAACTTTCGAAAAATTTTATGCTTCGAAAAAATTTGCTCTTGATTTCGCAATAGACAAAATCATTGAAAATGTTCAAGGTGATAGTGACAACGATAGTATCAGTGAAGAAAGTGTTAACTCTACAAGTGATTCCGATCTGTCTAGAGTTGCAGAAAACCAAACTCATTTTGATTAAATCACGTAAATACCGCATTATCATACTAAAATGATAATTGACCATCAATTGAAAAACCATCAATTGAAAAACCATCAACCCTTATCACTATTTGCGACGAGGACTGTACTCTCAGGCCACTCTAAAACTCAAATAGGAGCACTAAGTCGCGTTCTCTGTCAGTAGTGTACGCTGGTGGTGATATGTTACAAGTCGCTTTCTAGATTTGACAAATTGTAGTTATTCCCATTGGAGATGTTTGTCAGCAAAATTCAGTTTTGGAAAACCAAAAGGTATCACTTTCCGAAACGTGAACCAACTCATAAATATTTCATATTTCCGGTAATTATTTGATGATTAGAGTTTGATGATTAGAGTTTGGAACCCCTGGTGTAAAATTGACCAATTTCAAGTGTAGAAATTAGATCAAAAAATGAGGAATTCTATTTGGTCATTCGGTGAATATTCTGGAATATCTGTTGTCTGTCTCATGATTTTGTTTGTCGAATTCCTTTCCTAATTTTCTGCTGTTGATTTATAATATTTATATGAAGCTCTGAGCAGAATTTAGTTAGTATGGAAACGTCTGAGAAAGTCATTGTATAGTGAAATACGTGTTGCGGTTTTGTGCACTGTAAAAACAGCAAGAACCATTGAACTCTCCACAAAATAGGCACACAAAGAATATTTCATTCATGACAAATTTGTACCAAGTGACATGTTTTTTCAAAATTTAGTTGTGCTAGTTGAAACTATCTTTATAGCCAGCAATTATGTTGATGAATTTAACGTCGCATACATTCAATTTCGTAATTCTGCTAACGGAACCAACAGAGTAGCCGGAAAAAAATTGTGACTAACTTATCAGAAAAGATAAAACTTTACGAAATCCGAATATTTTCTATGAAAAGAAATGGAAGTAAATAAAGGTCCGCAGCATGCGATTGTGAAAAAAATAATTAATGGAGGAGAGTTACATTCCTTGGAAGGGATGTAACTCTGAAAGCAGACCAGATCTTCAGTTTTGGCTTCAGATTCTCAATCATCGGATAAAATATGTCGATTCAATTGAAACTTGTTCATGAACTGGCGTGGTCCTGAACTATAGAGAGAGATATTCGTGAGTCCGGTTTAGTTCTTTCACAAACTGAGGAAGATATTCATTGTTATCTAGTAGGAATTTGGGTGAAGTAATTTCTGATTGAGGCTCTCTATAGAATCACATCGTACTTTGGGTCTAATTCAAAAACGTTTCCCTGTGTCCTTTTTTGTTATCAAAAATGGAGAATGTCCCATTATCGATGTGCAGAATTCACTTGGAATTACATGTGAGTTTCTTTTCACTGAGGATTACATATCTTTACAAACCTTTCAATGTCTTTCAACCATTTGAGTTGTTCCAATAGTTCCAATATTTTTCATAAGAGGAGTTAGCGCCTGTTATATAGATATTGTTGTTGTTGTTGTAAAATTGTTTGTTCCGTTAACCAGCTGACGAACGTTAACCCTTAGAAGTCGAAACTTGTGCGAGCAATGGATTAACGAGGCCTTACCTTTTAACGTGCGATCACACAGCATGGTGGCACGGCGGGGAATCGAACCCTGGTCTTCCGCTTGAAAGGCGGATGTGAAAGAATAGATGGAGAATGCGGATATAGGTACTCGTAAATGTAAGAAAAATTGAATTGAAATGTTGTGAGCAATTAGGTCTAGCTTTTCTTTTCTCCAGTTAGGTGCATTTACTTACTACGCTATCGTAGTCCCCACGCAGAATGATAGCTAAATCACAACCACCGTTCGTAGTGTTAGTGAGAAAAGAATGAAATTTGTAAACTTAACAACTGAACTTCATGCATCCAAAGAATCATTTGTCATTTTATTCTAGATGAATCCCAATGCGTGATTTGAACCAAAACGAAATCAATTTTGCGAAATGCAGAATTATATAAGAGAAAAACTGAAGTGAAAAAAATGTGACTCAACTGGGATTCCAATCCGATAGTACAGACGCTAGCTTCCATTTTGGTTCATATCATGCATTGGGAATAATGAAATTCTGAATAATGACCCTACATATGTGGGATTCTTGAAAAAAAAATGTTGTTCGCATGCATGAAGTTTAGTTGTTCAGTTCATTAGGTACACTCAAAAAATTTCATCTTTTCTGCACTAACACCACAAAATACCGAATTGAATATATGACTTACGATTGTTATTGTGCTTGGTGACTCGACAGCGTGATTGGTGGTATGGTAAATGGTAAATGTTCAAATCCAAGTTCGGTCACATTTTGTCAATTTAGTTTTTGTTTCATATATTTATACATATCACAATTCTAATCATTCTTATTCATAATACAGTCGTTTTTTTGTTTTGTTCATTCCATACATTGGGATTCATTTTATGTGATCTTGATTATGGTCTTACATGTTGGTTGTTCTTGAATAAAGTAACAAGATCTTCGGACGCTTGAAGTTCAATTGTTGGGTTGATCACAATCAACAAATACCACAATTTTTGCAGTAACACCACAAGAGACTGAATTGAA
>WOGR01009196.1:0-11464 GCA_015342045.1 Leptinotarsa lineolata | reverse complement strand
TAAGACCCTTTCATATTGGCCACACCTGCTTGACAAAGTGTTGTTTCTTGTCACGGCTATCCCATCCACATAGGAAACATGAAAACTTAGTGTAACCACTTTGTTGACCTAGTAACATGGAAAAAACTTTGAAGTCTGGATTTTCCCAGTTTAGATTCGTTTTGTAATCGAAATGAATAGATTAAAACCGTATTTTATCTTAGATATACACTCACATTGTGTAGTAACTTGTTCATCATAAATGCTCCATAATTCTGACTCAATACAGAAACATTGAACCCATACCGAACCTAAAAACCCATTTAATAAGAAAATTTCACGTGAAATTTATGACTTATCTATAAGTGATAGAATTTTTTTACTATTTTTTCCGTAATCTGCACACAAAATACTGTTAAAATCATTAGGTAAATATCCTACAATTTTTTCATTGCAGACCTGTGTAATCAATCACATTGGAAATAAAATCATAATGATTTCCAACATAATACAATCAGGCTTAAATTAGATTTCAAGAAAACATTAGCATCTCACCTTATGCCTCCTTGAGCGCTTTCACTAGGATTGGCACCATATAGCAGCAAAAGTTTGGCGATTTGAAGGTGTCCTTTTGCACAAGCCCAGTGGAGCGGAGTGTAACCAGCGTTGTCCCGTGGAGATGGAGTACTCTCCATTTTTTCAAGGCAGTAAGCTGTCACGTCCTACGAAAAAAGAAATTTAGTAACAAACTTTGTTACTTTGTTCATTCATCAATCTATAGTGAAGGGGTTATATAACTGAATAATTAGTATATAACTGACACAAGTTGCTGGACACAATGAATACAATGGACCTTCACATTGATATTGGGATGATTGCATAGATAAAAACTACATGTATAATAGTATCTCGTTTTACAACCATCGTTTTACATCGTGTAAAAACGATGGTCGTGATGTCACTAACATGTGATATGCACTTGGCAACACCGTAAAACTTATTTATATTGCCTAATTTAGTTTTCTTCTTTTTTCTGTATTCATAATAAAAGGCAAAACTGGAACCTCTCACATAAAATGAATAAAAAACATGCACTTTTCCCAATCACCAGAACTTCAATACTCTACTCGATGCGCGTTTCACCAACCTAGTTGGCGTTTTCAATCGCCAGTATTGAGTTCTGGTGATTGGGAAAAGTTTTTGTTTTTCAATTCTGTATTCTTGATGTTCAGACGAGTTTGAAAGGGGGAGGAGGATAAATCTCGATGGTAGTGATATCTCAATCATTTATGAAACTTTGATTTCCTGACGAATATAGAAATAACAAATAATATTGATTTCATCATGTTTGTTCAGAAAGTGTATTGGTCTATTATGAATTCAAAAACAAAGTGACTAAATATAAATCATAATATTCTTTTGATATTACTCAACTATTATAATATAAATAATAATCCACGCTTGATATTTCTAAGGCCTTTGATCTTGTGTGGCATAAGGGTTTACTGGCCAAATTCCGATGCTATAGCTTGTCGGATCATTTGTGTATATGGCTCTCCAGCTTCCTTAAAGGAAGTTCCCTGCAAGTGGCCGTCGATGGATATCTCTCGAATACTTTCACCTTCAACGCTGATGTTCCCCAGGAAGCCATATTCTCTCCACCCCTCTGTTTGTTGTATATCAACGACTTATTGGAATAAACCGAGAATCCAATAAATTGCTTTGCTGACGACAGCATACTTGTCTCGTCATTCCATTTGGATTCCGGCTGCGACTGCACATCTTCACTGGCAGCAGGAGGTTGCATATCTCAATGAGGATCTAGATGAGATTTCGAATTGGGATGAAAGTAACCAGGTTTAATTCAATGCCATGAAAACCCAGGCATCGGTTTCCTTCAAGAACAGGACAGACAATTCCGCTTTCTTCTTTGATAAGTTTGTTGGGGGTTGAAATGAACACCAATATGTCTTGGTACAATCATGTCGCTGGAATTGCAAAGGCTGCTTCTCAAAAGCTTGGACCACTGTTGCGAACCAGAAAACTGTTAACACCTCTGCAACTTTTGATGCTTTATAAAGCTCAGATCAGACCTTCTTTGGAGTATTGTTCTCATGTATGGAGCTCCGCCCTTAAGCATACCTTGAAGCTGCTGGATTCCATCCAGAAAAGAGCCATCCGACTGATTGGAGACACGAACATCACTTGCAACTATGATAGTCTGGAACATCGAAGAAAGGTTGGAAATTTGTATCTCTTTTATAGATACTTTCACGGGAGGTCTTCAAGTGACTTGGCACCAAGAGCGGTACATATCAGAAATACGAGACGTACTGTGGCTGCTCATCGTTTTGAGGTTTAACTCAGTACACCTCGAACATCACTGTTTAAGAACTCTCTCATTTGGAGAACTGCGTTTATGTAGAATAAACTTCCTGAGAAGGTTTTTTCGAATGAATCAATTTCCAGCGATTCTAATCCAACGTGAATTGCTACCTTCGCACAGGCACCGCTCTTAGAGCGCCTTAGAGATTTTCCTGTGGTGCTTGTGTTTTATCCCTAAAAAATCCAATGAGTTTTGAATTTTGCCTAATCTGAAATTATTTTGGGCCATAAATATATTGTAGCTAAGAAGATTTTAAAGGTAAATATAATTATTTTTGAATTTACACAACTTTATTCCTTTCGATAAATTATTAAAAAATAATTGATTTTGTACAAAATTCAAACTGACTTTTCCCAATTGAATTGAATCGAAAATTCTAGTATTATATGTCCGATTATTACGTGAACATAAACTTGAAAATGTTATTATACTTATGAGAGGTCACAAAACTTTTTTTATTATGAGTAAATATTCAAGAATTCAGTTATGAACGATTTTCCATATTTACAATTTCACGAGTATTATGCATCTTCGTATAAAAGTGTATTCATCAAATTTACTCCTGGAGCCCTATTAGTATTCAGTAATATTTGTAATCAATATTTCACATATTGGCCAACATTGTTGGCCAATATGTGAAATTAGGTTTCATAATAATCTAAATACATTGAAGTTTTATTTGATGAGATATGTTAGTGCTAAAAGTCAGATTTTCAAAGTATTTTTTCAAATATATATCACATATTCATTGAAACTCTGTAAATCATCTAGAGTTTTGTACTAATCTATTCGAGAGTGCCATGAATTTCATTATTAGATTGGTCAAATTTCAATTTGTTAAAAGTCAACCATAATTTTTTTGAAAGGCAAGATTTAAATATATGCCAAAAATTTTTCCTTCATCAATAGACGATTTTTTGCTTGAGAGTTCAAAAATACCTATTTCAGTTTCAATATATACTCAATACTTGCAAAATGGATAACAAAAGATCAATATATAATTGTTATATGGAATTGTTCCATATAAGAATTTACCTATATCTCTCTATGAAAATTATAAATGGTACTTGATATCGAAAGTAAATGAAAAAAAATTAATTACGAAACAAAAAATGTATTTCGCTGAAGAAATTAAATATTTCGTATAATACCATTGAATACTGAATAACATCTGACAAGACATTTTTGGATAGATGTCGTTTTTAATTGGGTCCGCTAAATTTCTATATTCATCATTCCTTTCTCTTTTACATTTTTACAAAACTTTTAATACAACTTCTAGGAAAATATCGGGGCATATTGTTAAATAATGAAGTCAATATTAGGGAATTCATTTGTCATTTCCATGAAAACTTGGGAATATATTCACCTTCACAGGCATAGCAATCCTTGAAAGTTTCAAAGATTTTAGCCGATTAAGTTTCTGTTTGATAAAGATTGAAAATCACTGTAGTTCAAATTGCGTTTTTCAGTATTTTGAAAAACTTCAACCTAATTTTCTAGAGTTTACGAAGATTCGTCAGCTTAACCCATTAAATAAATTATATAAATAGAGAGGATGAAGACTTGAGCAACTAAAAACATACCGTATATCCCAATCTAGCAGCTCGATGCAAATGAGTCTCTCCAATCCCTTTATTTAGCACCCAAGTCTTAATCTCCTTCTGGATATCGTCGACAGACTCCAGAGTCTTGGAGATGACGATCTTTTTCTTCTTCTTCTCGCCGCCTTCATTCTCCGCGTTCTCCTTTTTCACTTTCTTCTTCTTCCTGATATAATCGAAACCGGAACTCAGCTTCCGACGCATTTTACCGAACTTGCCTCGCCGTTTTCCAGAGACACTCCCGTCATCTCCATCTACAGAAGGCGTTTCGGACTTAGTCGTGACGCCTCCCAGACTCCTGGTGTCGTCTTCGGCGACGGTCTCGTCCTCCAGCTCAGTCTTGATGGTCTTTTCCACTATAGCCCTAAACAAACTGTCATCCTTCTTCTTTTCTTTGGCAGAAACTTCGACAGGCTTAGCTAAAACATCTGACACCTTCTCCGCGAGTTCGCTCTTTTTCTCCAATCGTATCACGAGGTTACAGGCGTTGTCGTCCAGAATCTCTTCTTTGATCTGAATGTCGTTCAAGCACGTAACCGGCGGGGCGGAAGCGGGTCGGTCTTCCCCAAATACCTCTTTGATAGTGGCTCTCTGTTTCTGCACCCTGGTTTCCCTTCTGGTCCGCGACTTCAGCACCACCGTCGCGAACTCGTTGACGCCGACGATGTTGTTCGAGCTCTTTATAAAAGCGTCCTTGAAGTTGTTGATGGTCGTTTGCCGAAAGCCTAGAAGAGGAGATTCGCTTTTGATAACCGGCGAATTGGAAAGTTTCTTCGTCTCCTTCGAGTTCTCTTCTTTTATCTCCAAGCTAGGTGTCGGCAACAACTCGACCGGGTTGTCAGCTTTCGGGATGACCTTCGGGCTGTGATCGTCTTTCCTCTTGTACTTCTTTTTCTTTCTACCACCGCACTTTTCGAGCAGTTTGTCCAGGATCGACCGCTCCTTGGCAGTATTCGGTAGGCTCCGTACCGAAGTTCCTCCCTCTGAGTCGTAGTTAGTCTTTTTGCTAAATATGTTGAAACTGGAGTTCGATTCGTTATCGCTCTCTGTAGGTTCGGATTTGATATTCTTTGTCTTGAATTTACCGTCTCTGGGACTGTCTTTGTCATCCGTCGGAATAGAAGTGGTGGGCGACTGAGGACACGGGTCCAAATCAGGCAACGAAGTAGAAAGTCTATGGAATTGCGGTGGCCTCGATACTTGTATCAGTGAAGGAGGCATTCGCAGGGATTTTTTGTACTTGAACTCGCCCTCCTCCCAGCCGGGATAAAACCCGGAGCCGTCTCCAAAGCATGGCTTTTTCGATGGCCGAGCTATTGGTAGTATATCAGGCGTCTTTTGCGGTGACTGGGTTTCTTTACTGTCCTGTAACGGTTCCTGTCCCAGTTTCACCTCCTCCGAAGGCTTCGGTTCTTGGACTTCTAGTTTCTGTTCGATTCTATTCACCGTCTCAGTTTCGCTATCGCTGGAAGAAACCAGTCTTCTTCTGACGCCGCGTTTCTTATTCAGAAACACTAGATCCTCCTCTTTATTATCATTTTCGTTTGACATGAGAACGTCCGTTATCAGATCGCTCGATACGTCTCCAACTTTAGATTCGGACTCAGTGGCCAAATTGCTTCTGAAAGATTCCAACGTCGACTCCAACACGGAATCCAAAGTCGTCTCCAAAGGAGCAGATTCCTCCGTTTTCATATCGCTCAAATCTTCCTTGGGCTCTTCTTTCGACTCTTCCACGACCTCCTCCTTTATCTTAACCTCCCCTTCGAGCGGTTGTTCTCTAGTAACGCTCTCCAACATGGCCAACACTTCAGGCTCAACGGCCTTTTTCTTCTTATTACATTTCTTCTTAATAGCGCCACTCCTCAGTTGTTCGACGAAATTATCACAGAGTTGAGCAAAAATATCATCGCTAGGACTCCGCGGCGGAGGAGGAGACTGTTCCTTCACCTCGATAATGGGAGTGCTTTGTTTGGACGTCTTTCTGCCCTTCCGCATCGCTTCCAGCGACTCCCTGCCGGCGTCATTCTCCGAGTCAGAGTCCGGGAAATCGAATACGGACGTCTCCGACGAGCTTCTCAAGCCCGACTTGTCTCTGTGTGGCACGCCGAGGTTGTTGAGGTCCTCTTCATTTCTGCTGAAGAGCCTCTTTCGGGGCGCAAAAGCCTGGCGTTGTTCCTTGGAAGGCTTTGGAGGACTTGCACTAGCTGGGGTATTGCTTGCGTTCATAAACATCTGTGGCGCGTCTTGCTTCATGGGCGACTTTAGCTGGTTCTCAATGATGTCCTGCAGCTGACTCTTGTTGTTGCAAACGGCCTCCGTGGCGCCCTGCTTCAGCTCGCCTTTGGTCCGTATCCGCGCCGCTAAAAAAGCTGCAGCTGCCAGACCGTCGTAGTCAGAGCTGATGTTATTGTTGATAACGGTGTCCATCGGCTTGACGGGTTTGCCACTCTCGAAATTGACAGAGTCAATGGCTTTCGGTAGGTGGAACTTGTACATCGACGCCATGTTTCCGCTCTCCGGAAAACTCGTCGGCGTGAAGGGCGACACGTTGTTCCTGTTGACGAATCCCGGCTTGGGTTGCAGCGGCGCCGTGACATCAGTGGACGGGTGCTGGACGTCGGAGCGAGGATGCTGCGCGAGGTTGTCATTGGACTTGAGTTGCTCCAGCTTTTTCTGCTCCTTGACTGCTCTCACCTCCAAGCTGTTTCTTAGTAGACTCAGCACCTTCTTATCAACAGGTCCGGAAAAGTTGCTCTTTGAATTCGCCAAATTAGATCTCGAACTAGGCTGCAAGTACGCGTTTGATGGCTGCTGTTGAGTATAGCCGGTGTATGTTGGATATTGGTGAGCCGCAGGAGATGGCACATAAGTCTGGCAATGATTAGTTTGCGACTGGTACTGATTACACCGCGCTGTGTTCTCATAACTCTGCTTTTGGTATCCGGCATACAAATCTTTCGCCTTCTCCTGGTAGACGCCGTTCACGATAGGCGTCGTTTTGCTGGACGGAGACGCTAGCTGGGCTTGCTGCTGCTGCTTATAATTGGACAGTCTTTCTTCGATTTGTAAATCTATGGACTGCCGCCAGGTGTCGGCCACCTTAGGCACCTTATTGGGAATCAATGCCAGTGTAACATCGGACGACCTCTTCTTCAGCAAGTCGCTTTGACTAACTCGGGACATAGTGTTGGGAGTGACCTTCGGGGCCGCTTGCACATACGAGTTGGTGTGAGCCGTAGCAGGTACCGATGCTGCAGAGTACCTATACGGTGGAGATTTCATTTCAGTATTTAGTCTACTATTGGAATGGGCTTTTTCAGGTAGGACGTTGTGTCTAGGCTCTTCGATAGGCCGCCTAGGTTGACTCAGCGACGGGACGTTGAAGTTAGGCCGGAATTCTACTTTTGGGGCAGTGGCGGTGGGCAACTGTGCCGATCTCTGTGCAAGATTTCGTTGAAACGAACTAAAGTCCAGTTGAGGATAGTTGTGAGCGGAAATCGACTGGGAGGACCTTTGGTTATGGTAATACTTGTTTCTAGCTTCGTGCTCGGCGTCTCCTAATGTCGAATCTGCCGGAGTTCTGACGGTCTTTACTGACAGGTCTAGGGGTTTCGCAGTTCGACTGTTTGGGCTCTGGTCCGAGGAGTTGGAGGCATTGAGCTCGCTACTAGTTTGAGCCCGAGGTAACGTCTGCGCGGCCTGCTGACTGTACTGCGGGCCCGATAAGTAGCTCGTGGTATTAATGGAAGCAGTCACTATTACTTGGCTGCATGATTGAGTGGTCACAACGCTCGACGCATGCTGGTACTGCGCAGTCGTGGTGTACGGCCTATAATCCTGATAGCTGGACACTGGCGCCACCGCTGGGTTCGGCTGTATGATGGAGCTGACGGAAGCAGTAGTTCCGCCCCCTGACAACGAGCTTGAACTGAAAGTTCGGGTGCGCGATGTCGTACTGTTCACGTTCCTCGAGGGTTCCCTGTTAGTGCGACTGGAATGATAATTTGATATGGCGGCGATGGGTGGCAGGTTGTGGGTCGTCCTCACACCTTGTTCAGTAGCGCCACTCCTCAAACTTGCCTGCTCTTCTTGCCTTGAACTCGCGTAAACCGACTGGTGGCTCTGCTGCGGCGAGTAAATGTGCTTATAGTACACGCTTTGTTGCTGCTGTTGGCTCGATGTGGGGTAAGACTGCTGCGCTCCTGGTTTGTAGTTCGTATCGCTAGGCGCAGTTTTCGTCTGCGGGTAGTAGGAACGCGTCTGCTGATAGCTGTAGCTTTCGGAAGCCTGCGGGTACTGCTGCTGCTCTCTCGGAGACGTTTTAGGAACTAACTGTTCCTGTGAGGGAACTCTGGGAACGGATTGTTCTCGTGACAGCACTCTCGGAACGGATTGTTCCCGCGATGGCACTCTTGGCACTATTTGCTCGCGAGAAGGCGCTCGAGGCTGCTGAGGTGAAGGAACTTGGTGATAGGGCGAGTGTGCTTGGTGGTATGGGGAAACACTAGAAGAAAGCGTTTGGTACTGTGGAAAATTCGATGGAGCTTCTCTGGCGTGTGGTCGGGAGAACTGGAACTGTTGTTGCTGCTGTTGTTGTTGTTGAGAGAATTGCTGCTGCGACAGAGGCGACTGTTGCGATCTAGGGGATTGTGGCAAACGTGGAGATTGTTGTAAACGTGGAGACTGTTGCGAATATTGTTGCTGATGAGGATGCGAATGTTGTTGATGAGTTTGCGAATGTTGTTGTTGGTGAGGTTGCGAATGTTGTTGCAGTTGATGAGAGTGCTGCTGGTGTAACATTTGTTGCGGTGATTGTTGAAGTTGAGATTGCTGAGGCTGCTGCTGCACACGCGGTGATTGTTGATGCTGATGCAATTGTTGCGACATCTGAGATGTCTGATACTGTTCCTGGTAAGATCCTAAAACAACACTTATTATATTAAAAGTGAAAAGAACAACTATATTCATCACATAAGGTATTTATTATTGAAAACGGCCAATAGCGGGCTCGAGTTTTCCAAGGTTGTGCATTAAGACCAAAGCCTTACCCGTATACAGAGTCCTACTCGTTTCTGCAGTCACATTTGGAGCATACTGCGATGAGTGGGAAGGCGGTCTGGAAGAGTCCGAACTATGAGAAGGCGGCCTGTGAACGGCAGTGTGCTCCCTATGCTGCGGCTGCTGCTGCTGTTGTGGAAGGGCCACTTCCCTAATAGATTCAGAAGACTGAGGAGGAGGCCAAAAGGCGTTCGAGGACTGGGCCATCGTCCTGTTGACGCTCCCCTGATCATTTCGGAGGTGCGCTTCGGTAGAATAGGCCGGACTGTTCCGCTGAAGGTGCTGTTCCGTCGAATATGTAGCCGGACTGTTTCTGAGGTGCGGGTCCGAGGAGTATGCGGGGTTGTTCCGGAGGTGCGACTCCGAAGAGTAGGCGGGGCTCACCGTCGAGCCGGTGCCCGTTGGCAGCCCCTGGAAGTATTGTCGCGCCCCCTCCAATACGTTGGAGAACGTAACATCCATGACCTGCAGGGCTAGCCTGCTACGAACTTATCTGAAATGAAAAAATGATACTCAGTTACTTCATGATGATGGATAAGTAAATATGTTAGTTATTTGAATTACAACTGACGTCAACATTATGAAAAAAATATATGACTGTTAATTTCTGCCTCAGATAAACTGACGTTTAAAGTTTTTGCGACAGAAAGTCAAATAGATACTATAGTTATCCGGGGTAGGTAACCATGGCCCAATGGAGAAATTGGCTCTGATTTTCTGCTAATCATCGCTAAAGATGGTCGGAGCCAATCTCTAAGCCGAAATTCCAGCTGCAGAATGATAAAGTTTGAATTTTACCTTCCCGATATCATCATGAGGCGAAAATATTCAATTTGAAAACAAATAAAAATACAAAAGAGAATTGAGTAAAACATTAAACACAGCATGGTTGAAACAAAATTTATCACTTACTTTTAGCTTTTAAAAAAATCACAATAAAAATTAAAATACGTTGAAAGGCATTATAAAAACATTATTTAAAACCAGATATTTCTCATTTCACTACTGAAATGGAAGACCAAAATCATCACTTTATGCGATGCTTGCCTATAACTATTCTCAAGATTTTGGCAGTGCTATACATTATAAATAATAACTGCCCTATGCGAAATATCACACCCATCGCAAAAATCTTTCAAACTTTTAAATGAATATTATCCTTCACACAATTTAATTGGAATAGCTTTTGTGCGGCAAAACAAACCGTTCGAATAATTTTAGAGAGGAAAAGCAAAAGAGTTGGTTTGGAAGAAGGATAAGTCCATTAATTTTCCCGTTGTTTGCTAAAAAATATTAGGTTCTTCCCCTTTTTCTAACTCTGATATACTTCGTTTATTTATGGCATTTGTAAAAGCGAAAATCCGCAGTCTAGACTCATACATAAATGCTATCAATAAGATTAGAGAAAGCTCAGCAAATACGTCTAGAAAGTTTCGAAATAACGATCATTAAACAGAATCGCGAAATACTATCACTATTATCATTCAACTATCAGAGAATCAATCTGGTTATTTTAAGATTTTCGATATCAAATCGATCATCATTATCTTTATTATTGTTCGGTTTACCTTCAACGAACAAATACAATTCATTATTTTTGTTAAACGTATAACCATTCTTATCACTGGTTCACCACCTCATTATTTCATTAGTTATGAGTTATTCCACCTAAAACAATTTAATAAATAACTGTAAGTGAATGACTCACCAAATTATTAATAGTAGAGTCTCACGCACCATTATATTACGATACCTGGAGCGATCGACCAAATCAATCGTTACGGGGGACGTATGATATTTACATCAATGAAAACGTCTCCCACATCAACTTGAATCGAGAAATTTTTTAAAGAAAAGGGTAAGTTTCGTTAAATAGGTAAACGGAAAACAATATTCCATTTTCAATATTTTATGAGGTGGTATTCCATCATTTGCAGGATATCTCTCTTAGAATCAATTATAACGGGTGATTTTTAAAGAGGTATAGGAATTGATTTTCAAAAAAACACAAAGAATTTGAAAAATTTTATGAAATCTTCATTGGAATCGATAGAACGATCAACATAATTTAATGTTTGGAGATGATTTCATGCAAATGTTGTCCGCGGCTCCGCCCATGCGCAAGGTCCAATTTTGGCACACTCTCTCTAACATATCTACCAGTATTTCACGTATAAATGCTTCAATATTGGATTCCAGAGCGTCAGTCGTTGCTGATTTATCCCTTTAGCCTTGAGCCTTAACATGACCCCAGAACAGATAAACTGTTCACCGAAGGCGGCTCTAAATTGGGCCATTGTTTCACGTTCCGTGTAGCATGTGGCACCGTCTTGTTGAAATCACATTTCAAAGATGTCCAATTCTTCCATTTTGGGCAACAAAAAGTCGTCAATCATCACACGGTAGCACTCGCCATTCACAGTAACGTTCCGGC
>WOGR01009195.1:0-11466 GCA_015342045.1 Leptinotarsa lineolata | reverse complement strand
AACCTAGCAAAATTGTAGCTCCAAAAGAAATTAAACAAGTAGGAGCAGTAACCTCAGCAGAGCGTGGAAGATTAGTAACTGTTGCTGTTGCCATTAGTGCTCAAGGAGGACACATCCCGCCTTTTTTCGTATTCTCTCTGAAACGATTCCAAGACCACATGTTGGTTGTGCTGGAGCTGGCAATGCTAGTGGATGGATGCAAGATGCAGAATTTTTACTGTTTCTACAACATTTCAAAAGACAAGTCAAGCCCACAGTTGATATAAAATGCTTGTTACTGCTCGACAACCATGCAACGCATATATCTATCCAAGCTCTAGATTTTTGTAAAGAAAATGGAATAGTATTGCTATCGTTCCACCCCATTGCACACACAAACTTCAGCCTTTGGATAGAGCAGTATTTGGGCCATTTAAGAAAATGTTAAACACCGCTACAGACAACTGGATGCGAAATTATCCTGGGCGAACGATGACTATTCATTACATTCCTGGGATTGTTAGAGAAGCATTTCCTCTTTCTGTCACTGATAGAAATGCAATTGCTGGATTTACCTGTACCGGCATAAGTCCGTTTAACATGAACAATGGATACAATGTATCGAATGTAAAATGTGGTCCCATGTGGAATGCGTGGGTGATGATAAGAATTATGTGTGCCATAAGTGCGATTCTGATTGAGAGAATAATGACTAATTATAAAAGTCTGATTGTAAAAGAATGATTAACATTATACTAAATTGATCTCATTACTTAAACTAAGAATAATTTTTATTGATTTGTTTTCTTAAAATATATAATTTTTGAACCTTTAAAATACAGAAGTTGATTTGTGTTATCAATTCTAAGTCTTTAAATAAACACACAACGTGTTACTTTCGACCTGCCTACGTGGTCGAAAGTAACAACCAACAATTTTTTCAAAAATTCTATTATTCATGTAAAACACACCATAATATAATAAATCGAGTTACTAGTGTGAAGAACGTAAACTGAATTTATACATGGTTATATTAATTTAATGACAACAGTAACACCCAGCCAGAAATCAAGGTAAAAGTACAAAGTGTTACTTTTGTACCCGGTCTCCCCTACTTTTTCTCTTTACGGTCATGTTAATCGGCAAAATTGCCGCTACTAGTCAACACAAAATCCTCACTGGTGAGAGAAGAACACACGCAATACCCCCAAAAGGTTCATGTTTGGGCAGGGATTTTAGGAAACCATATCATTGGTCCCTTTCATTGGTTCATTCTTATTAAAGAACTGGGTTATAGTTATACTTATAAAAAATAATTGTGCCAGATCAAACATATTAGACTCATAGTGGAAATATTTGATGAAATATTTCTGCTGTTTGAGGATCTCTTTCTTTGATTTCAGATATTTCAAATAGTTTTTGAGATACTTGCAAAAAATCGAACTACTATTTTTTGTCAATTGTTCTGTAGTTCTACTACTGCTTATTATTTAGTATTACAAATCTTTGTTATTAAATTTATTTTTTATAACTCTATTATCGAATAGTCGTCCAAATATCCATCTACTCAGGTTTTTTAAGTTAATTCTTTCATTTCAATTTTTACTTATTATTTTCGTATATCTTTAGAATTCTGTCGTCAACCGAAACGAAGGTTTATTGCCTAAAAACAGATGAAACATTTGGAAGACTCAAGTGAAAGTAGGGTCAAGCGGTTGACTTGACCCTTCTTGACGATATTTAATCACCAAAACCAGTGGAGATTATTTTTCGAGAAAGTTCGAACACATTTTTAACAGAGCGTCGTTCTGGTCTGAGATTTTTCCATAATTTTGGTCGGTAACTAGGCTGATTCTGAAGTCGCCTCGCCATGAGGTTATACTGTTATTTTCTGTTTGTCATTGTATTTTGATATTAATAAATTTTCTTGTTGATAAACGCTGTGTCCTAAATAATAATTCACCTATCACCAGTCCCGACAGTTCAGTTTCCAATTTTTACCGCCCCTTCTTCAAAAGTTTCAATACAAATTCAAGGACTCATAATAGTCAAAACCTTGACGGGGTTTCGAATTTGCCTTAAAAGTCCCTATGGTAGCTTCTTCGATAAAGTCTTAAGGAGAAATGAATAGTTTGATAACAGTTAGTTTTTTACTCAATTTAATCACTGGTGAATCCGTTGATAGAGAATATGGGTATTTTAAAATATTCGAAAGGAATTGTTGATTTGAAACACTCTAACGTCAAGTTTAAAAATCTAATTAACTAACACGTTTCCAAATTGAGAAAACTCCTTTTCCTCATCAAGAATATCCTCAACATGTGGCAACAACAGAGCTGTTGAGTTTCCACCCCTAATGCAAACACTCCACCAGTCCAGCTCGCTAGCCCAGCAATGCCTGGCGTTATTGTCCAAACAACGAACTCATCAATCAAATATACTACCAACCCACACTCCCAAATAATTTACAACCCCTTATAATACCGAATGACAAAGAGCGTTAGTCTCGTTAAAAAGCAGAAACAAGTTTTATACTGAGGTGGAAATAATTTCTATGTAAGAGTATTTTTCCAAATTGACAGAGAAATGAAAGAAAATATGAGTAGATTTTCTCAGAATAGAAATATTTACTAATTTTACGTGTCGAAATCAAACGTGAATTTTGATTCATTGCATAATAAACCGTTACTCGCTTTGAGAGCGGTGTCTGAGCGAAAATGGCCATTTACTTCGTATTTGAATCATTGCAGACTTCCATGTATTTTTTAAGAACAAAATACAAGCATTACAGGAAACCCCTTGAGGCGCTCTAAGGCGAGTGCCTTGATGTCACTTATAGTAAAGCGACTGGTAAGACAGGTTGAAAAGTCTGCAAAATACTGGTGCGAGTTCATTGGAGCACTTTTGACGTTCGATGACGGGCACTTCATCAGGACCAGACGCCTTATTGATAATGAGCTATTTCGAAATTCGCCTAACTAGTCGTTGCCGAAAAGTTATTTCCGGCATTGTGGATTCTAGTGTGATAGGGGGTATTGCCTTTCCCAGAAAATCGTCTGTGGAGTAAGACGCAAATTGTTCGGCTAGTAGATCTGCTTTTTCTATGACTGTTGTTGCAATCGAACCATCCGCTTGTGTTAGTGGTGGAATTGTGGATTTTGTAAAGTTATGATTAAAAGATTTAGTTACCGACCAGAAGGATCTAGACCCGTTGGGACTGGCAAGCAGTTTATCTCTAATTCTTTGATTGTGAAGTTCTTTGCTTTCATCTATTCTGAGTTTTCAGCTGTTGCGAGCATTAACAAACATAGTTCGGTTTTCGTACTGGGATTTTTGCGCCACTGCCTGTAGGCGAGATTTTTGGAGGCGACAGCTTGCTCGCAATCTTTGTTGAACCAAGGTTTGCCATCAGAAGTTTGTATCATTGAAAAGTAATGTATGATAGAATGGATGATAGAATAACTTTTGTGACATCAAAAAAACAAGTTGATGGATCATTAGAGTTAAAAAAAAAATCTTGCCAGGGGAAATTTCGAAAATGGTCTTGAATATCCTTCCACCCAGTAGATCTGTTTTGCGCGGATTAAATTGTTCCCCAACATTTATCGGTAATTCACTCATTTATAATAATTTGAGAAAGTCCGCTGCTTATTGCAAAAGCCTCAGCTTCGCGACTTTGTTCGCCGTTGAAATTTGAAAATTTGAGCCATTCGATATGGAAATTTCGGCACTGAGATGATTGATCTGCAGAAAGTCAGTGGTGTTTGCAAGTGAAGAGAATAGTGCCCTATACATATACACAATATAGGGCATTATGAGGACTATTTGTTTGCAGATGATAGTGCACTGAGTTTATATTTTAGTTGAGTCCTCTGATGTTGCAGAAATCGTTAGGATCCTGCTGACCATCAGAGATAGTGCTTTTTGAATAACTTTTGCAGGATGATGCCCTAGAATCAGCTCTTACCCGGAAATCCGATTTTGGAGCTATTTTACCCCCGGAGTATGTTGACCCTAGAAGCGCCATCATGCAATTTTTCCTTATAGTCCCACCTTTGAATAGATAAATAGATAGATTCATTTATATAACTACGTAAAATAATCTTTATTGCCGGTTATATAAATGAACAGTCTGATTCTAATACTAGGTTGTGAACATCTACACATAGTCAAAGGTAAACAAGAATAAATATAGCAAAAACAAATCATTTCACAGAGGCCAACAATATCGTTAATCTGCAACAAGAATTATATCTGCAATACCAAGATTAACAACTAACATTCCCCTTTTCTGTGTTATAATAATCATATACAACTAATAGCTAGCCGCCTCGGCTTCGCACGGGTGCAATGCTGATACTAAATATACTACAGAATGTCTTTATATAAAACGTTCACAGCTTTTTTGTCAGTAGACAATACAAACACGTTTTCTTTAGAAGTTACTCCTGAAAGAGCGACATATAAATGGCCCGCTATATTCCTGCATTTTAAAATCTGTAATATCTTTGAAATTATTCATTCAAATTACATGCTGTGAGGGGCAATATTGATCTCATCATGGTCAGATCAGATGAAGGATATATTAAAGATAATTTTATAAACGCGCTTTTTCCCCGCGGCTGGCGCCCCAGTTGAAATATTCAAAAATCTTTTTCTATTGGACATCAATAATATAAAACGAACCCATATACAAAATTTTCCCCTCCGAAAATATATCGATACGGAGAAATAGTGTCGAAAATGTAACTTCATTTTATGAACGCCCCTTTTTCCCCTAAGCTGGCGTCTCACTTGGAATATTTAAAAATCCTTTTTTATTGCACATCTACAACATAAAACGATTCTACATACAAAATTTCAGCCTCCGGTACGGAGAAACAGTGATAAAAAAGGTAATTTTCATATGTAAACGCGCCCCTTTTACCCTCCACGGGGGTTATATATGGAATATTTGAAAATCCTTTCTTAGTGCGCATCTAAGACCTAAGGAGAACATATATACCAAAATTTTGCTTCCTAGGGCTCTCCAGTATATATGGAGAAACAGAGATGAATGAGTGAGTGGAATTTTATTATATAGATTTGAGTTCAAAGAAATCATTTTGGAAGTTGTCAAACGCAGTTTGGTTATTCCCAATATGTCTTCAGATCTAGTGTTATATTCATGATAGTGAAAGAGTGTTTCATTATGTTGGTTACTTTTTATGAATTTCCAATAAATATAAAGATGGCAGAGGCATAATATTATATTTCATGAACAACGGTTGGCAGTGGTGTAATGCTGGAACATTTGTAATGATTCTTATTGCTTTCTTTTGTAATCGAAAAACATTTATTGCAGAAATACGACATAAATTAATGCAATAAGAAATTCTACTATGAATCAGAGAATAGTAAATGTTTAGTAGAACATCTTCATTACAAATCCGTTTCATCTGCCTCAAAATATGGGAGTATATCTTTTTACATAGATTCTCGTTATGACTGGACTAATTCAACGAGTCATCTAGTTGGATTCCCAAAAGATTAACAGAACCATATTTCAACTTTATTATCAATTTGGTATGGATACTATCAATATTTCTTGTGATGAGAAATAGGTAGCATCATCCGCATATGACACTATATCATGGGGGTATATGTAAAAGAACAGGCTATTAATATATATGATGAATAAGAGTGGTCCCGAGACAGATCCCTATGGGACACCATGTAAATTTTTCTATATATCCAATTTGCCGCTCTTTGAAAAAATATATTTTTCCTACCGGTCATATAAAAACGAATAAAATAAAGTGCAGGACCTCTTATACCATAAAATTCTAGTTTTTCGAGGAGTAGGTCATGAGAGACACAATCGAAAGCTTTCATGAGGTCACACAAAATGAAAACAGTACGTTTACCTTCTTTGAATCCTTTTATGATCGCAGCGACAACTTGACAGCGATAACTGTTGACCTACCTGCACGAAAACCAAATCGGTGTTTATGAAGAAGATTATATTTTTCGAAATCCACTGAGTTATTTTAATAAATTAATGGATGTAGCTGTTACTACGTGGTATGAGATCATCATGAAAAATGAGAAAAAGAAAATTTTTTCTGTGGTAAAAAACAGAAAATTTTCTTTTCTCATTTTTCATTAGTTGTTTTAGATATGCAGTAAATTGCTCTGCTCGTGTCGTATTTCATTCATGAAACTTGAAAATACTCTTACAAATATTTTTTAGCGACGATCGCGTCTAATTTGGATGACGTCAGCTGCCAGCCATCCTTCGCTAAATTACGCAAAATTGAATGGTCTATTTCTCAGTATATTTATTGAAATTTAAGAAAAATTCTAGAATGTAAAAAATGGATTCGTGAACAGGCATCATTATTTTCAGAAAAAATACTCATTGGGATAAGTGAGTTGAATTAAATTTGTTTTGAAATAATGATCTTGATCTTTGGGTTTGTTTTCCAAAAACAAACTACTGTTGTTATTGGTGACATTCTTTCAGTGACGATAAACATCACACTAATGTTTATTCTTCCGAAATTTATATCTAATTTCGTTCAAAAGATAAGAAGAGAGCTTTTACGTAAAATGTGGATCTCGGATTAGTTCATTTTGTCTTTGTGATTGGGAATAATTTTTGATTACATTGGATTTTTATCTCATCAAAAAATGGGTCTCTTTCTCTCTCTCTATCTCTATCTTACTTATTCATTATACCTATCCCGATGATGAATTTTGTGTTGATATAAAAACTAATTGGTCTGATCCTCGTCACCATGTACCTACCATTTAGATTTAGGGACATAAAATGAATATGAAATGGTAATGTATCACCATTAATGATCACCGCCGGAAGACAAAGGAGTGAATAATACAAGTATCACTTCCGGCCGTACATATGATCCGTCACGTGTCATATCCATTACCCATAGGTCACGTGTCAACTGGACGTTATTGAAAACTGCGTGTTTCTGATATTGTTTGGAACAAATGAACATTTATTTTCTCATGTTAGAATAGATTCTCTCAACATTCATGAATTACTCACCTGGTTTTGCCCGCGGTAACCCTTCGTCTAACAGTTTTTATAAAAACACCTTGGATTTTTTGGGAACAGAATGTCACATATTTCGCAGACTTACTTTTTTTAAATTCAATATGATACAAAGAATTAGTATTGCTATTCAACGTGGTAATGCTGCTTCGGTCCTTGGAACTATTCTTCCGTCACATAATTTTGATGAGATCATGCATTGCCCCTGATTTCAGTACGGAACTAAAATCTCTTCGAAACAAGCCGAGATCTATATTCATCAGTCTCCTATCAAGGTTAATTCGCAAGTGATTGATCCACCTTCTTCGTTTTCAGTGCGGTCATTGGACATAGTTTATTATTGTCCCCCAAATATGAGCTGCAGTCCTCGTGGTTCTGGTTCCCTTTCAGTGGAAGAGTTTCACAGAGCAAGAGCTGAAACGATCCCTCTACGAAACCCTGATGCTGATTCTGTGGAGCATGTTCTTCAGTTGACAGTCGTCCTGAAAATCTTGCGGAGAAAATTGGATTAGATAATTCAGGAAACACTTGCTACATTAATACCATTTTACAAGTGTTTTTCATTACGAAGAATTTCAAGAACGAGTTATGAACGAGAACGAGAATGTTTCCTACTTATTCACCAAACTCAAACACCTTCTCATGCAGTTGCAGTTTCGTAAGAATGTATCATCTTTCCCACCAACCGATTTCCTAGAGTCTTTGAAGTCCACTAGATACTTTTTAGGACAACAAGAGGATGGTTCCAAATTCTTGGGGTTCCTGTTGAATACTCTTCGTGAGCAGGAAAATAGCAGAATCAATACTCCTGACTGCTCTGGATTGGATGATTTCGTACACTCTATCTCGTATTGTGTTCGTAGATCTTTTGCTGGAAAAATCCTCAGTAGTTTACTTTGTAGTACGTTTTCAAGAGTCAGAAAAAACGTATGTAACTTTCTGAAACTTCAACTAGAGTTTCCTAATATGGCTGATAACCAGTCCGTGCAAAGATTATTGTTAAATCATCTGAAAATAGAACTTTTAACGAGTGATGATCAACCGTATTTCCAAATTTGCGTCAAGTTAACTGACTATTATAAGACAACAAATATAGCTGAGGCACCAGTCAATCTAATAACAACACTGATGATCATCAAACATGACTCAACCTCTAACGGAAGCATCAAACTCTTATGAAGGTTTGAAGTAGATGAACACTTCACTGTGGTTCTGGCGTTGAATTTGGTCATTATTACACTTTGGTCGAAGACGAAACGTTCTGGTTTAAGTTTGACGATAGTATCACTGAATTTTCTGGCGATATCTTGAATTTATTGGATCCTCTGGACACACTCTACATTTTATTCTATGAAAGAGAGGACATTTGCAGATCAAGATCTTCAGATGATGTGGTGCTGCAGGTTTGTCCGGGATTTCCTGCAGCTGAAAAAGCAAATGCGCCACTGGAATCAGTCACTCCGGGGCGCCAATTAATTTTTGATGTTATTTCCTAATTTGTATTACTTTTCAAAACTTCGGAAATAAACTATTCTATCAACTTTCATGAAAAATTAGTAAACACTTTTCCATTCTCAGAACTTTACTGCATAAATCAATTTAAAAACTTTCCAACCTTGTTAATATCCTCATTCATCAGAAAATAATATAGGCTAACAGCACATCATTTGATCAAAATTATTGCATTGAGTTTATTCTCAATAGAAATGATTAGATGAAAAACATGTATCGAAAAGTAATAGTGGTAGTAGTAATGATACCATACTATTTATTTGAATTATGAAAGGTAAATTTTCCAATTTTTATAGCTGGATTTATAACTCGAACTTAGCCAAAACTGAAAAAAGCTCGTCACAGTAGATCAAAACTGAAGGTGATGTTACCAGTTTTTTTTATTACCGCAGAGTTGTGCAATCAGAATTATTGCCAGAAGCTGAGACATTCAATAAAGAATATTATCTAAGCATTATGGGGCGTTTGAGAGAACGTAATCGTCGAAATAAACCGAATATATGGAAAGAAAGCTCATTGATTTTGCACCACGACCTTTTAAGGCTATCATTGTGAACTAATTTCCAGCTAAAAACTCAACAAACTTTACTGAACAGCCACCGTATTCACCTGATACGGCTTTGGTAGATTTATTTTTTCCCCAAAACTCAAATTACTACTTCGAGATATCCGTTTTCAGTCTATAGATGACATAAAGAAGAATTCCCACCAAAAAATGCGTTAAAAATGTTTTGTTGATTGGGTTGTTCGTTGGCGTAATTGTGTTTTTACGGAAAGGGCCTACTTTAAAAGGCGATATGATAAATTTAGATGAATGATACATATTTTACGTTTCAATTACCAATTCCTGGTACTTTTTTGACATAGTAGTATTATTCCACGTGTAAAATAAAATTATACCCTTACTATTTTTCACATTATCTCCAAGGGAAAATATATTGACGATGGGTCATTTTCATATCGATACCCCATATATAAAAAGAGATTTTTTGGTACTGAATATATCTTAGTGCAATATTGGAGATAACTAAAATCCATTAAATTCACTTATCACTACCGAACTAACTGTAGAGTCGGATCTGTAACGGTTAGAATTCATGGTTAACAATTGCTCAAATTGAAAATTCACATACTTATGTGCTTGTATGATTAGTACGAACATGTACATTTACTCAAATGATTAACATACTCAGCTAGAGGTAATTATTGACACAAATCAAACAATAACTGGATATGCAGCTTCATCATGACTATGCCTAGACTTATTTTGGATTATTCCATACAAATCTGTATTAATATAAATGGGGAACATAGCTGTGAAACAAGATTAAAACTAAAACCAGGAGGTAACAGCAAAAGCAGAACAGCAAAAGCAGTCAAGATTATTGATTGGTAAATAAAAAATTAGAAAGTGTTGGTTTCACAAGGGACTAGTCATTAAAGATAACTGATATTTCACAGAAAAAGAAAATAAAATTGAAACCGGAGTGTAACATCCATAATAGTTCCAAAACACGCGCGTCGATAAGAGTGTTGCTGTTCTGGTGTTTGGGAATAGTACTTGTTTTGGATTCATTCAACGCCAGAGGTTCCAATTCTATCTTTCATTCATAGTAGTGATAACGACCATAGTATTCTGCAAGGAAAGGTTTTAGGGCCGTAATTATTCTACCAAGCGCAGATTACATTTTACAGTCCTCTGTTCAATTCAATATATTCTTTCATGTGATTTCGATCGAGGTCTATTTTTTCTTTGTTCAAAACCAAATTAATGTTGTGACAATGAAATGTTAATGTGACACTGAAAATTAAACGAGTGGAAACTAAGTATATTTCCCCATTTCAAATTAAAATTACTTACACAAAATGGGATATTACTTGTGTTCGACTAGCAGCTTTCAAAACATATTTGCGAGGTAAGTTACAATATAATACAGTTCCTGTCTTGTTAGGTCTCAGGAATTGGTCGAATGTATGTACTGGATTATCCTAAGGAACCCCAGCTAATTCCATTTACGGCTCTGGAAGGTGTCTTAAAGAGAAAGACGATGTTGTCCAGATGTTATTTTTCTAACCAAGCCAAGAGAGGTATAACTTTCACATTTTTCTTCGCACGAGCTTACTACTTTCCTAAAAGTTTTTTAGGGTAAAGTCGAAGTAAACGATATTGTGCACACTTAAAGTTGTCGGTACTCCCAAAGGCCAAAAAAACCAATAGATGGAAACTAACCGTCTGCGAACCAGTCCACGTGGACTGAAGGCGGTTCGTATTGGATAATTGTTACAAACCAAGTTTTATGATTGGCTGAAGAGTTATAAAATTGAATTTGAAGTCATGTTACGGTGACGAATAGAAATCGGGGAATGCGGGGATGGGTATCGCCGTCGTGTCAACAATGTTCAGTTCAGGAACTGATCGCGTTTTGAGTATTGAAATTCGATATTGGTGCAGTTATAATTACTTAAAATATTCGTTATATGTTCAAAATGTGGTGCCCTTGGACAAGTACCAATAGTAATAACGAGTGTGATAACGACGTGTAGTAATTCCAATAGCGTGGTGAACAATGCGGAAAAGAGATACCAGTGAATAAGATTCGGATGCATTTGAATATTGACCCACAAAGAGTATGTTTCAATGTATATAAGAATGTAGATCTCAAGTTTAGTTTCGAGGAAAACAAGCTATTACAAGTAACATTAGATTTGACCAAAATTCCTTTCTCAACTGTACGTAAAATAATCAAAAATAAACTTTGTGATCGCAAGACGCGATGTGATACAGGATTACCAAAACTTTTAGACGTTCATCTGACGAAATCATTGAAAAAAACAATATACGACTGTTACAAAAGCAATGAGATTCCTACAATTGAAATCATAAGGAAGAAATTGAATACTTCCGGCCATAACGTGAG
>WOGR01009194.1:0-11466 GCA_015342045.1 Leptinotarsa lineolata | reverse complement strand
TTTCCTACCAACTTCTCCAGTAAAAACGGATTATTCAAATGATTACTTACCTCGAATTGCTCCAACGTAGCCACCAGGTTACTGACGTGACATGAAAATTTAACAAAATTAGTAAAATCGCCATCTCCAACAAATTGCAAATTTTGAGTTTTGTTTATCAAAGAACCAATGACGTATTCTGGACGATCGAAATGCATTTCTAATGTATCAATAACATTAATAATATTTTTAGAGTGCAATAATAAACTCCTTACCGCTTCAAGAGCTTCTCCTTTCAGGCACCTCTGAAACATTAGCATCACTTCATCCTCTGAATATTGATACATATCAGTTTTCCTGTTGAATTGGCTTATGAATAACGGCCAGTCTTCTGGTTTGCAATCTAAAAAAGGTAGGTCCTTAACAATCGCGTTATTATTAATTTCCCCTCGAAACACTTCTAATGGCATCGGCGACAACATGACATAATTTTGAAATGTCATTTTCCTGTGACATATTTGTATTTTGAATTTTCGTTTTTTCTGGTGAAAAGGTAACAGAATGCACTTCACATTTATTGACCCATTCTTGTACTCCTTTGAACATGCTTTCTTCATTTGTGCTCTCCTCAAGCGATTTTCTCGAACTCACATCTCTTGTAGAGCATAGCACTTCCTCTTCAATTCTAGTTTCAGCTAACTTTTTCTGAAGATCTAGAATTTTCATTTGATATTCAGACATATTTACTTGCTAATTTGTATCTGTGGACTGTATATACTATATTTTGATATCTGATCCGGCTCGAAGGGCCATGTAATTTCCTTCAATCCTCCATTTTTCATGAAAATACCAAATTTTACTTTTTTGACGTCTATTGACCTTTTTTGACAATCAACAACAACTATTTTTCAAACATATCTCATTCACAGCTAACTAATAGCAACAAAAAATATACTAAAGGATACATGACAAACATTAATAATAAATAAACGATTTAATAAAATATAATTTGTAACACTCTGAGAACATACTTACCGTTTATGTACTGTTGGTGTATGATGATTTGGTTTTTAAACTGTTTCGTATATTTTTGTATGTGTATGTGTTTTGTAATTACTTGTGAAAGTGTGGTATTGTATTACTAAATAGTTTACTCAATATCTTTTAAGACCAAATGACTTGCTATGAATATGCATGTGTAAATGATATGATCAAATTAATTACCTACCTACATGTCGCTCGCGCGCCATCCCCCACCTCCCCCACGCCGACGTCACCCTTCAACGTTTTTTCTCTTATTCATTCACCCCCAACCGCCCCGCCTGCCCCCCCAGCCACCTTGTCACTCTCCAAAATCTCTCACTCTCTCTCATACATATACGTTGATATTGCTCTTTCACTTTTACACATATAATTTTATTTTTCCCTAGAGCTAGAGAAATTCTCTATCTTTTACATGGAAATGACGTCACAATTTCCGAGATTTCCAGAGAAATCCGCCAGGATACATGTTGTTCATACTACTGATACCGTTGAATAAATAAATAAATTTCGCGACTATAATAATAATTCTCTCAAGAAACGTATCATGTTAATAGAAGAACAATAACAAAAAACATACATACAAGCATCACATATTAAGGGCACCTCTAACAAACGTATATAATAATCATTTTCCAAAAAAATGTGTCAGTTTTTAATATACAGTGTATTTCACCTAACACTCCAATACAGGACATCTTCCGAACTAGAGAATATATTTCAATTCTGTAAACGCTAGAATGATGACTTCAACTTGACATAACAGTCACTTCAAATTTTTCGATGCCAATAACTTTCAAGTATGGTTTATTTGACAAAAAATTCAATTTAGAACGGTTTTGATTATTTGAGCTTTTATCGTAAAACAATTCGTTTTAGAGATATTTGGTGATTCCAAGAAATATTTTTATGAAAATTTAAACTAGGTGTTCACGAACATCTTTTAAATTGAAATCATTAGATATGGCTAATCTTCAGGATAAAATTATTTCCAGATGTTATTCTCTCAATAAATGACGAAAGCTTGCAATCGGCCGGGAGGAGATAATTTCGAATGGTATTTGTAATGTTGTTTGTTGATAATTGATTATATTTGAATTCACTATCAGAGAGTGGCTTCTTCAATTAATTCCTGAATCTTTATTTCATTTTTTCCAATATTTGAAAAATTCAATGCATTATGTATACAAGAAATTGGGGAATAAACAATTTACAGTTGTTGGAAATTCCAAATTCGACCATTATTTACAAAAAGGTTTTTAGAAAATAGTTATCAGTTCATGGAAGGAATCTTTTGTATTACAGATTTTGAGAACTGCTCAACAAAGCTAATTGTCTGGCATCAAGAAATTGATGACACAACACTATCGATACACTACACAGAAAATTTGGAACTCGCACTATCTACAATTTTATTATTGCAATAAATCGTTTGAGTTGGCAATCTAGTAGCATTTTTTTACCTTGCTATCATTTATACCTTTTCTACTTACCTTAAGGTAGGTCGGTTCGCTGTGGGTGCTTTGTGCGCTCACTCGATCGACCGCTGTGTGAGTCGGTGGTTCAAGCAGTAGGCTGAACGATCGATTTTCACTTGCTATCGTCCAAACCGTGTTAGGAATCACAAGTTAAAAGGTAAGACCTCGTTAGTCCTTAGCTCGCACAAGTATCGACTTCTGAGAGTTGTTGTTCGTAGGGGTGCGACAGCTAGTTAACGGAAAAACATATATTTTAAACACATTTGAAAAATATTTGCCTTTCCTCGTTTTCACTGATCATTATTATTATTAAAACTGAAAGGGGTATACTTTATTAATTTTTTTGTACAAAAAAATGTGCGAACCTTCCAAAGAAAGGAAGAAAGCAATTGGTTTCAAAACTAACTCTACAAAGATGTGTAGATCATGTAAAGAAAAAACTTTCAGACACAAACTGGAAGAAAAAGCCCTCTCGAAACTATTTTCATATAAACATTGAATTACACGAAAGAAAAAATACTTTCGAAACAACTGATTTTATATGAACATTGAATTATACAAAAAACACTTTTTCCTATTCAGTTTGTACTCCAAATATTTGTTATGAAATTGATTCAGATACCATTCACAGGATTGCTACACAATGTCGTATATGAAAGAGTTCATCCTCAACGGTGGACATCGATGTTTCCGAATAATTGTCTCTTCAGTACCAATCTTGATAACACAAGATAAAGCACTAAATCCATTCATAAAATTACGACCTTTTGTTACGAATGAGTTAAATCTACTCATGTCATCAATGACAGTACGTAATGATATTCATTCGCTTCCCAGTTTGAATTGAAAGGGGTATATTTTTACGAGAAATTAATTTTTGGGAAAGAATGGTTTTGGCTTTCTACTTCTCCATCTTTATACAAAAAAGTGAGAATCTTCCAAAGAAATAAAAAAGGAATTTATTTCAAAACAAACTCTTTACAAAGATGTGTAGATCATGCAAATAATTTTCAGACACAAACTGGAAGAAAAAGCCCTCTCGGAACAAATACTTTCTTGTAAACATTCAATTACACGAAACATCTTCAAAACAACTACTTTTATATGAACATTAAATTAAACAAAAACAATTTTTCCTGTTCACTTTGTACACCAAACATTCGTTATGGAATTGATTCAGATATCAACAGGACTGCTACACAATGTCAGATATGAAAGAGGTAATCTTTCACTTAGTAAAATATTACCTCTTTCTTCTTGGCTTTCTAACTAACTTTGATATTCGAGGATTGAGTTCTCTGTCGATCCCATAGAAGGCGGCGTCTTTGTAATGAGAGATGTCACCGCCCTCATTTACTTAGGCTCGTCCTTTAAGGACAGAAGAGTCTAGCAATACATTCGTGGTTCAGCCTAGCACCACTGACCAGATATATGGCGGGTCAAAACAGCGCTGTCAGGTGTTGAATCATAAATGCGTTGTGTTTGTTGTCTAGTTTAAAACTTACATTTCAAGATATTTGTTACCAAAGCCCAAAAACAAGATATTCATGATCCAACACCAGAAATTGCTGTTTCAATAAGTCATAGGTCTCATCAATAATCCTAGGCTGAATCATGAATATATTGCGGCACTCAGCTGTCCTTGAAGGACAAGCCTGAATAAGTAAAGATGCTGTTTGATGATGGAACAATTGTTGAACCCCTAGAAGGCAACTTTGTAAGGTAAGATGTCACCACTTTTACTCACTCAGGTTGTCCTTTGTATTGGTGGTTCAGTCTAAGACCACCAATTAGACCAATGGCGAATCAAAACAGAGCCGTCTGGGGTCGGATCATAAATGCTTTGTTTTTGGGTATGGACTAGTTGCCTTGCAGTGTAAGTTGCAGTGAAATAAATAGGTCGACAGTTGATGGCGAAGGTTGACTGTGCAACGGATTGCCTTGGGAGCTTCGTTCATCTTAGATATTCGTAGATTGATTCTTCTGTTGGTGCCATATATGGCGTTTTCATAAGGGAAGATGACATCACTTTAACTTACTCAGATTTGTCCTTTAAGCACAGTCGAGCTCAGCAATGCATTCGTGATTCAACCTAGTACCACTGATCAGAACTATAACAGGTCAAAAGAGCGCTGTCTGATGTTGGAACATTATTTGTTTTTTTATGGTATTGACTAGTTCCCTTGCAGCCTAACTTTCAGTGAAAGACAGACGACAAATCTCATTCGGCAGTTGATGTTGAAGGCTGACTTTGCAATGGAATGCCTTGGGGAGCCTCATTTATTTTTTCATCAAGTCTTCTGTTGATCCAATAGATAGTGTCTTGTCATCACCTAAACTGACTCAGAATTGTTCTTTAAGCATATTCAAGTCCAGAAATGCATTGATGGTTCAACCTAGCACCTAGATGCCTTGCAGTGAAAGATATGAAGAATCTTGTTCAGGTAATGTTAAAGTTAGGCTTTGCAAGGGACTGCCTCCTTTATCCTTGATAAATGTGGTCAGTCTGAGACATCTTAGTGTACAATGACGTTACCATTTTTCAAACCATTTGTGAGAATATATAAGTGTATTTTTACAATTTTAATGGTTTTTTGATATTGGCTTTCAACTAAGATCTCAAAACTGTTTTCAAGTAAACTGAGACATTCTTCTCAAAAACTTATCCCAGAATATTATAAAAACTAAACTGAATCGTACTAATCAATTATTGAGCCAAAACTGTTATTCACTTTTTAATGTTGATAAATAAACTAGATTCTAGGATTACAAAAATGAATGTGAAAGAAATCATATAATAATTTTATTGAATTTGCAACATACAATTTTCTAAAACAGACATGATATTACGAAAAACTAATTTTAAAATATTCACTTCTTTGATTTAGGTTTCAGTGAAAAATAAGCTATAATCAGTCCTACACCAGCATATGTGGCCATGGCTACCTGAAAAAAATAAATATGTGATGGAATTTGCCGCTGATAAAAATCCATAATGTCATCATTAGAGATTTTCACTGAACATAAATTACCTAGAAAACTTTTTTTGTCAGTATTTACACCAAATAACATACCCGTGAAAAATACATGAAAATGAAAATCTGCAAATTAAAAAAAGGAAAAGTATTTCTGTCTAATTCAATATCGGTAGGGAGTAGTTATTGCAGATGACCTTTTTTTCGAGTATGTAACTGAAAGAAATTACTAAAGTAATCTACACATTTTGTAGGTTTTCCATATTTGTTTATTTTCAACTTACATTCTCTGAAAATTTTCTATTTTTTATATATTATTGGCGAAGTAGATAGTCGAGAGTGTTTTTAGCAGATTAGGACATGATAGAAGTCTAGAATTAGGTTTCCTATTTATTTTCTGTCTAGGATGAAGGAAAATGAGTAGTGACCAACTAAATTTCAGGAATAATTCAGATTAATAAATATGAACCGCTTGAGGTTCAATCCACAATCCACCCCAAAAACAATAATGATCGATTTGAATAAATCTACCTTATCTTCCCATTATGTAATACCTACATGTGCTCTTCCCCTAGTTGTTTGCCCATTGAATATTTTATTTAATCCAGTCAGCTTTGAAGTATCGACGTTAGCATCACCTCCAGCCATTTTCAACTTTTATAAACGGATTTAAATTATTTCTATCTTCTAACAACTATACCACTTCATATGAAGCAACAATAATTACTATAATTAATTATTCGATGGTCATATCACAGAATAGTACTATTCTGTTGTCATATCACAGTCCGTGCGTTCCACAGAATAGTATAACTACACAGAAACGTAAGTGAAAGGCGGCACTTTGATCTTCAAGGGGTGATTTTTCGTGTCCTTGCCTCTCTCCTCAGTATTACATCTGTCACTTTTGTGAGCGGCAAATTTGAATGGAATGAAAATAACACAAGTTCTGGGTGTATCTACTTCAGCATTCGATTGGAAAATATATTCAGGGATTCCTTCTGAACTGACATATTACTTTTGTAAGTTTGGACAAAATGTCCTATATATTTTTCCCTACTTAACTTTCTATTCATAAAATAAAAAAATATTCGAGAATCTAAACTATTGCAATATAATTGAGTTTCCGGTGGTTTTTTTTTAATGAAGATTACCCATTTATACCCATGGTATATTGGCTTCATGAATTATGGCAATCTCAGCGCCATATAGGTCGCAGTCGACGGCAAATATCATTAAACGATGAAATTGGAAATACAAGAATAAAAGGAAGTTCAAAAAAACAACGGGGTCAATCAATTTATTAACAATTATTTACACGACACAACGAAAACAAAAATCAACTACATAGAACCAGCGGGAAGTTTGAAATTTACATTTGACAAATGTAACATTGAGCATAGCACAAGCGCACTCAGATAAAGTTTGGGCGGGAAGGCGGTCTTACCCTTCTGTGTAATTATATTGTTCTGTGTTTCTGGGGGGGTATGTGACTCCAGTCTACTAGATTCAGTACTTACTTAAACTGCAAAAGAGACCATTAGATATGTGTTTGAACTAGGAACACGAAATTCACGTAGGCAGTTATTTGCAGAGAAAAAGATATTGACAGTTGCTCTCTTCGTTATGGAAACTGTGTGTCTCATATACAAACATAGTTTACAATTTGAAAATATCTCATCGGGTCGTAATACTCGCCAAAAATCTAAAAATAACTTGAAATTACCCTTTCCTTCCTCATTCTTGGTAAAGGACTCAATTTTCTATAACGGCGTCAAAATGTATAACCACTTTCCGTCTCATTCTAGAGAGAGCTTTAGAAAATACACAAAAAAACTTCTCGGAAGTGAACTCTATTATAGTTGGCAAGAATTTTACAATGACAACTTTCAATGAAAAATGTGAACTGTCTATTCTTTTGTGATTTTATTGCTGTTAGTGTATAGGATACTAGCTTAGAGCCATAACTTATAAGTTGAAAAATTGACAAAATGTTCTAACATTTTTTATTGATATTTTATTAATTTATTTACATTTATTATATTAAAAAACAAAACTACACTCTTTCGACAATAAAGTATATTTAAATTCGATTTGATTTGAGGAAAGGATCGTTTCGATTACGCAAAAGCAAAGAAGAACAGACCACAAAATGTGACAATTTCTGTCGATCGTTCAAATCGTGAGGAAACCACTTTCAAGCTTTTCCAATACGTTTTAAACTATCAAAAACCACATGGGAGCTGACGCCCCGTTCGACGGCCATCCTACGCACCGTTCGTGATGGGTCAGTCTCTACCAGGGTCCACAAATCCCCGTCTTGAATTCCTCTAGGTCGACGACTTCAGGGTTCATGACATTAAAACGGACAAAACTTTCAAAACAACGTGTGCTTCTTTCACAAATTGATGAATTGCCTGAATAACTGTCCAGAGTTATTGAAATGAATTGCCCTTAATATCCCAATTAAAAACCCCAGGAACAATGTTTTTTTTTTATTGGACCCCATGAATCAACATGATATTGATCTTTTTGAAGCATCCCTGTGATGTCTAATCTGACTTTTTACACAGATATAGAGTGGTCATGCAACTTTTCTTTCATGAATCCTATTCATTTTGAGACATAAAAATTATATTTCTTGAATAATTATTCCAAAATTTGTTTCCTCCAATGTCTGCTCCGTTTCTCTAACACCAATCACAATTTTTCCAATAAATTTTTTGCACTGCTTGTGTTTATTGATTTTTCCTTATCTCTTGACAATTTTACTGATAATATAGATAGATAGATGGAAGTTTATTGATCAGACATCAATTAAACATTGTATTGACATGTCAAAATAGCATAGTTACATTTTGCTTATTGCTAAAATAAAATATAAAAATTGTGTCCGTAAAATATAAGACTAATTATATAAAACTATCCAATAGAATTTAAATCGTCAGTAGGACTCTGACACCACATCATGAATTCCATTATATCATAGAATGCATTCAGGAGCAAAAAAGATTTCAATTTAGACTTGAATCTGGACAGGTTCGACTGGTTTTTTAATTCGTGGGGTAATAAATTGTAGAAATTCGTGCCTGCATATTTTGGGGATTTTTTATAGTTGTTGTATGTGGCTAGTTCTAGTCTGAATTCGTTTTTTTGCGAGTTTGGTAGTTGTGGAATTTTCAATTTTGCAAGAGACTGTTTTTGTGAATGTAGGTGTGGATCAGAAGTTTGTATAAATGAATACTGGTGAAAGTTAGAATTTTTTTCCCTGCTTCAGATGCTTCTGAAATATTTTCCTCCCCGCATATATAATTTTCTAACTAACGCCGTATCTGCGAATGACACCAGAGATTAAATTATCCTCATGGACTTTTGATCAAATATCACAACTCAGCTATTAATTTCGGGAAGAAATCTTCATTTGAGAAAAATACTAATAAAATTCTTCGTTTGAAAAGATACATCATTTGTAGGTTTGAAAATGTCCTTATGAGACGAAACTGCAGTAACGTTAGTTACAAGTGAAACTGGTGAAAAACAGTTTCATTTCTCGTTTTTCAAAAATGATTCTTGTAGATGAAATTATAAAACCACAGTCGTTCAGTTATTGCATTGTTCTTTGTTGCGCGAGTTTCCTAGGAATTATATCGGCTTCAGTATCCATCATGAAAGTTTGATGTGCATTAAAAAAATGATTTCCATATAATTCAACCTCCCTGAGCAGAGTTAATTATGAATGGAAGACCTAAAAATTTCAATTTGTGCTTGTTGTTATTTTTATTCTACAATTTCTCAACCAAACAAAAGTAGAAAGAAATGAGTGGTAAAAGTACTAGATCTGAAAATGATAGAAACAGACCCCATGTGAATATTATCTATTACCTAACCTCATATTATTTCATTGATTTTACGTACATAAAAATAGTAACTTTCAACCCTGTCATCTGGAAAAATAAAATAATTTCAAATAGGACATAATAATGGTTTCAACGCAGGCACAATCCAGAAGTTAGTCAGAAAATAAAGCATCAAATTAATTTACAGATTACTATACCCCCAGAAATCAGAAATCAAAAAATTTGTAACAGACATATTTTGGTGAAAGAAACGAGACAATTGCGGGTTTTGTTCAGAAAAAACAACGTGGAAGTAGCATTCAGACCACAGGCCAGGTTATCTGATTTCCTTTTCGATGCCAAAGATAAAGTGGACAAGATGGAGAAATCTGGAGTTTATAGACATGAGTGTCCGGAGTGTAAGAGTGTTTATGTGGGACAAATTTCTCAAAACGGTATGTTGAACATGAAAGATCTTTCAGAGACTAGGTAAAAATGATTCGAAGTTTTCAAACCATTCTTTGGAATGCAAGCAAGCAAAGGTTGGAAACTCAATTATTTGAAATCCTTGGAAATTCATTAGCATAAGCATTGTGGATGTAACCTGCTAAAAGATAAAATTGTTTACTCACCAGTTTTCAAATAAGCGTACCCTAATCGTCACAAGTAATGAAAATTCAGGTACTCATTTGAGTTGAGTACCTCTTGTATTACCTACAGTGGTGTTTATAAAGGGCATTTCAACGAAAACTGTCAGAAACGGACATGTAAACGTCAATTTTTATTTCTAGGGGGCTAATTCTGATATGAAAATCATACCGAAAACTTCACTACCCTGCGGTCAGCAACTACTCTTTTCTATTTTTTTCAATGGCATGGGGGATCGAATGATACGTCATTTGGAAGTTCTTGTGTCCCTCTATTACCTCTGTAATATGTTCCGAAATTGGTTTATTCGTTATTGAGAAATTAAATGTTGAACGTATTATTTAAGAAAAAACAGAAAATTTGCTGTCGTTCATTTCAATGAGAATATCAACAACTAATAATATCAGTGGAAACAAAATCATCGCATGTATTGTTCAAAATGACTTCCACCTAGTTCCATACATTAATATAGTCTACCCTCGAAAGCCATCCGTACATTATTCAAGATGTCCGGGGTCAGCATTCGGCATTCCCGAACAATTCTCTGTCGCAGATCTTCCAGAGTTGTAGGTTTAGTAGAGTGCACTTTAGATTTCAGATGTTTTCACAGAAAAGAATCCATCGGTGTAAGATCACCGATGATCTAACTGGCCACTCCACGGGACCCCTTCTTGGGATCCAACGCATTGGAAAACGTTCGTCCAAAAACTGTCTCACCTAAACATCAAAATGTGGGAGTGCACCATCCTGCTAGAAAGTTATTTTATTTTCTGATAAATTGTCATCATTTTCTGAAATTTGTGTAATCATAAGATCTACACAGTCTTGTAATAGATTTGAGTATGTGTCTCCATTGAGATTACCTACAATGAAGAATGGTCAAACAATATGATTACCAAGAATGCCGGCCCAGACATTCAATTTTTGTGAAGGTTGTGAATATGTTTCCATCACCAAATGAGGATTTACATCGCTTCAGTAACGACAATTATGTCTTTTCACTTCACCATTCAACATGAAAGAACTTTCGTCTGGAAAACATGTATTGTATAATAGGTTTGCGTTATTGGTCAATTTCTAGCTGAACACCCCAAAAAACTGAAGTCGACGCTCACGATTATCTCCGTTTAATTCCTGAACTAGCCTCATTCTGAAAGGATGGAATTTGTAGGCTTTCAAAATCCGAAAAACACTAATATCTGATAAACCAGACGCTCTAGCTACTTGTCTGATAGATTGTCGATTACATATTTGTACATGTCCTAAAACTGCAACTTCAACTCGGTCATTTCTGACAGGACGTGATACATCATGTTTTCTGTTGTGAACAAATCCTGAAGTTCGAAACTTATTCATTAACTGTTTAACATATTGATGGCTTACGTCGTGGTCTGGATGAATTTCATCAGTTCGGACTTCCATTGTCTAAAATTTATAAAATGATTTGAAATCCCTGAAATAAACAATACAATTGAAATTTAAAAGAATAGCTAAAAATGGCAAATATAT
>WOGR01009193.1:0-11466 GCA_015342045.1 Leptinotarsa lineolata | reverse complement strand
AGGGCACATGATTCTCGGACCCAATGATTACTTACCCCACGGTGTGGGGAGTGGTCGTTAGTTGATAATGCTGGCGCGCCCTCCCGAATGTATCGGGGCTTCGGGGATAGGGCCTGACCAGCGCACACTACGGTGAAAACAAAATAATAATAATGGTCTTTTATTAACTTTAAGTTATATTTATACATGTGAATTAAAAAAGTAAATGGGCGAGACTCAGTATGGCAATCGGCACCAGAAAGTGCAGACTGCCATTTCACTTAGATGGATAACTATCATCCTCAATGACGGACTTCAAAGTTTCAGAGTAAGATACTCATCGTATTACCTCATATGCATCGATTTGGGTAATATTACAAAATATTCACAACATTACTACATTATGTTACGGATGAATGAAAATACTCATGTCACGATGACAGGTCGGATGTTTGAAGTACAAACTAAAAAGAAAAATGTGATTTTCGTATATGTTCATATGAAATTAGTTATTTTTGGGGGGGTTTTTCTTTCAGTTTGTATCTGAAAGTAACTTCTATACATCATTGTTAAGCGTTTATTTTGAACTCAATTGCTTTTTTTGTTTGAAAGTTTCCAAAGAAAGATATAGCATTCAACAACACGTGCATATAATGAAATTGTTTTATCGAAATGGGTTTTCTGTTCGGGCAACGTACGCCCATCTTATGGAAGCCATAACCGTCCTACCGGGAGGAATACTCGCAATGTGGTGGATAAATTCGAATCTGGCGGTTTAGTAAACGATCGACTAATATCCGTATGTCGACGATATGCAAGATCTGCCGAAAAGATCGCCCCTGTCTGTGAGAGTGAGCAGGAGAATCTGAGGCAGTCGATTTCGTGTTGCTCACAAGAACATGGCATTTGGCAGACCACAACTGACAACGACCAGCATCATAGGCTGATGATCATCAACTTCTTTTGGGGATGATCTGGACACCAACGACATCTGGTTCCAACAGGAAGGCGCTAGGTTCCACACAGCTCATGCCACATTGGATATTCTGCAAGAGCGATTTGGGAGCATGGTCATCTCACGTGGAGGTGATGTGAACTGGGCACCAAGATCGTGTGATTTGACTCCATTAGACTTTTTCCTGTGGAATTTCCACAAGTCGCAGGTGTATGCGAATAAGTCACAAACCTCTGTCATCGAAGCCAACATACCCCATGCCATTTTTCAAGTTCAGCCTGATTTATGCGCCACAGTAATCCGGGTTGTGTTAGCGACGAGATTTCATCTAGACATCATAGGGATGAAGATATTAAAAAAACTTTCACAAATGTCTTCCACATGTAATCCAATGTACGTCATGATATCAGCCAGGAATTTACTCATAGTGTGGCAGGAATTTTTCAGATTCCACTGTATAGAAATGTTGCGATAGAACATTTCAATCTTCATTCGAAATATTCACTTTATTGGTATATACTTGTAGGTAGCTTATGACGATATCTATTTTTCAGACTTCACAGACACTGCTGAGTACTGGAGTTTCCCGTTTGAATCTCCATCACTTACTGTTGATCTTGAGGACGCCTGGGAAGAGGTGAAACCTCTATACGAGCTTCTCCTCACATACGTTCGTCGTCGGTTGAGAGAATATTACGGAGCGGGAAGAATCAGTAGAATGGCCCCATTGCCAGCTCATGTTTTGGGAAATATGTGGGGCCAGTCCTGGAGCAACATTTTCGATATTACTCAGCCTTATCCTGGCCAGACCTTTTTGGATGTTACACCGGAAATGATAAAACAGGTGCGTCTCTCTTTCTTCAGCAGAAGTGAAAATTTTTAATCTGAGGAAAGAGTTAGCTATATCACTATTTCTATCTGGTACGAAAACTGAGTTGTTAACTAATGAAAAAACTAATTCGAATTCATTTTTTGTTATCAGTGGAAACCCATATTCATCTTGGATAAGTAAGGTTGAGTTTTCTTTCAATTCTTTAGATGATGTTTCTTGAGAGAAGATGTCTATTCTCACACATTCATATGCTTGTCCATCAAGATGGTTGAGTCTAACAATACATTTGTGGTACACCCTGGTGAAGTTAAAAACATTTTAATGCCTACAAGTATTATTTTCATATGAAACGGCTCACAGGGTAAACTGGTTTGATGGGTGATAAAGATATCTGAAAACATTTGCTATTCACCCTTTCATAACCATAAATCTTCCGAAGTAATATCAGATTTGAAAAAGCGTCAATTGGGTCGAAGCTATGATTAGACTACAGGATTGTCGATTTGATCTCAGTAAAGACCAGAATGTCAACAAATCAAGTATATATTTAACAGGTTAAAATTTTTCTATACTTTGAACTTCGAGAATTTATAACCGTGTTACTTTTTTGGATAAGGTCGTTTATTAATTCCTTCTTTTGAAGCCCATCAGAATATTTTTAGGAGTGGTTCTGTGGCTGAACTATCTTCAACTCATTCTCGATCTGACGAAGGAACTACTGCTAATTGTTTCATATTGAAAATATTCTGCCTACTGCTGCCTATTCTTTCATAATAATAAATTTTAGATTTTGTGAAAGGGATTTATATATTTTATTTTTTATCAAACGTTCTTAAAAGTTTTGCAGATTTTGCAAAAGTCATATACTCTTCAGTACTCGAGTTCGAGAATATACAACTATTGTCAGTGTCCTTTTATCATATATAATAAAAGGGCATACTTATATAAAAAAAAATTCATTCAGGCCAGTCTCAACGCACCGATACTGTAGGCCACGGGACTGTCACCTATCAAAAAACAACTACTCCCCTGGCTGTATCTGAAAGAACAATTCTGATACAAATCAGAAAGCAATTACTTTCCGAGTTAATATCACGAAAGCCGTTGGATTATATTCAACGCCTGTGAAGAATCCAGCACTGACGCCTTTTTTTATGAGAAGGGGAAATCTTCAGTGAGACACCCTGTCTGGTGGTCTAGCGACAGGGTAGTGGGTGATTATTACCAACTAAAACCCCTCCTCCTTTACCATCCGCCTCGGAACTGCCATGAGCGTTACCTCAAGACGGCGGCCATTTCTTCACCATTCTGCCTGCTCTTCTCTTTCCTCCTTCTCCCTAGTTTTCATTATTTTTGTAATCAGTTTCTCCTCTGCCGACTAGTTATCTTGACTTTCCAACATTGTGTTAATCAGGTTGCCCTCATTAATAGTTATCCCTACCTCCCTGCTCGTTGTTTCTATATCTACCGTTTATTTCTCACAGTTGTAAATGGCGTGCTCTGCATCGTCGGGACTGTGCTCGCGGAATCTACATGCGTCCGTCTGAGCTTTCCCTATTGCGTTTAGATAACTTCCGAAACAGTCATGTCCGCTAAGAGCCTGTGTGGTGTGATACCCCACCTCCCCATGCCTCCTATTAACCCATTTCCCTACATCTTTGCTCATAGTCCTGGTTCATCGACCCTTTCCTGGTCCACTCCAGTCTGCTTGCCACCGTTCTAACGTACGCTTTCTTTCTTCTCTAGGATTCCTTTCCTCTTTAGCAGCCCTGTACAGCCTGTCCCTCTTTTCTGCCATTTCCTGAATTGGGATAACTCCGGCAATCGCCAGAACCGCCTCTTGGGAGATGGTTCTGTACGCGCTGCTCACCCTTATGGCTGCCGCCTTTTGTACTTTGTGCAGTCTTGCCAAGTATTTTTTCTTAGTGAGCGCTGTTTTCCACACCAGCGCGGCGTACAGCATTATCGAATGGACATCGCTGCATAGTACCCGCCGCAAGACTAGCAAGACTGCTTCTGTTTTCTCCGGGGCCAGCCATGTGACTATGTTCTGGATCGCCCTGTTGGCTGTCTGTTCTATATCCTCTCGTTTTGGCTACTTCAATTACGGCCAGATCATCTGCAAAGGTCACCATTGTTACCCCCTGTGGTTGCTCGACTTTCAGGACTCTGTCGTACAGTATATTCGACAGAATTGGTCCAAGTACCGACCTTCGCGGAACCCCCCCCCCCGTCGTCCAGTATGACTTCTCTGTCCTTTAGATAGCTTCCCAGAGTGTTAAGAAGGTACGTAGCAGTTCCTTTTCTTTCTGTTTCTTGCATTATTTCCGCCCATGGTGCCGAGTTGAACGCAATATTGATGTCAAGGGTTACCATTAGGCATATCTTTTGGGTCCTCCATGTACCCTTGTTGGCGTTCCTAGCTATTTCTATAACATTCTCCACCGCGTCTATTGTTGAGCGTCCTTCTCTAAACCCGTACTGGTTTTCGGACAACTTGACCCCTTCCTATAGTCTTCTTACGCTCAGTTGTTCTGCTAGTTTTCTCATATAGTATAAATGACAAATGAGTATTTATTTTGTCATTTCTTTCGAACCAGCTTCAGTCAGTAAGACCAATTTTGCCCTTTTCCAGATTTTGGGAAACTCTTCCGTAGATACTATAAGGTTCATCACATTGTGACAGTTTCTGATATCGCCTCCACTGTGGCTTGCACTATATTTTGGCTATGATGCCGTCTGGGCCAGGTGCCTTTTTAGGTTTTAACTTCGCCGCTGCCTCTTTCACCCCCCCTTCACTCAACAGGGGTACAACTTCTGTATCTCCTCTGATCCACTACTCAGGTCTATGCTCTGGGAAAAAGTCTGTCACGATTGTTCTCATTTTATTAATGGTCAATTGCGCCGGACCGGCTAATTTCAGTCCTTTGACTGCGATTCTATATCCCTTTTCCCAGGAATCATTGTCTATTTCTTCGCAGAGTTCCTTCCATTATGAATCCTTAGCCTTCAATATGAAGTCTTTGAGAGACTTCCTTGCTTTCTTATATCTTTCTGCCAGGTTTGCATCTACTGTTTTTAGTCTTTTATTCTCCCTTGTCATCGCCCTCTTCGCTTGCAGGCATTCCTTCCTTTTCCTAGCGATTTCGTCATTTCACCAATATATCGCTTTTCGTGGACCCATTCCTCTTTATTCCCATGTTTCGATACACGCCTCTCTAATATGCTCCATCAGTTCTTCTGGAATTCCAGGTTTCCTTGTCTCCTCCTTTCTTCGTAGACAGTCCACATATCCTTCCTTGTTCTGGCTTTTTCATTTCCAGTTTACCCCTCGTGTATTTTCTACTATTCTGCCCTCACCCATGCTTGCATTGATGGTGAACTCTATGCATTTATGACCGCTTAGCGTTTCTTCCTCTCGGACCCTCCACCCTTCAATCATCCTGGCCATGCTACTGTTTGCCATGGTGATGTCTATGATGGTCCCTCTGCCCATCCTATGAAAGGTTGGAGCATCTCCCTCGTTCATAGGGTTCAGGTCCAGTGCCACCATCCAGTTTGACAGAAATCTCCCTCTCTGGTCTAACTCCTCACCCCCCCCCCCCATTTCGGTGACTTGGTATTGAAGTCCCCTGCCACTAGGATAGGGCCTCTCTTACCTCTGATATCTTCTGCCAGGGTTTCGAGTATTCTTTCTGCACTGACACCTGTTGGATATAATCCAACGCTCTTCGTGGTATCAGTCGGGAAAGTACTTGTTTTCTGATAGGTGTCAGTCCATTAACCTACAGTGTAGGTGAGTTGAGACTGTCCTGAACGAGTTGCTCTTTCAGATAATTTGAGTATTTTCATTTATAAAACTGCTTTTCTGTTCCTTCAACTCTACACAAAATTTTTAAACATTTTATTTTACATTTCAGGGTTTCACACCAGTTGATTCATTCAGGTTGGCAGAAGACTTTTTTGTATCCCTGAACATGAGCGCACTACCTCTTGATTTTTGGCAAGGATCTGTCCTTCAAGAGCCTCTGGATAGAATCGTATTATGCCAGCCGTCAGCATGGGATTTTTGTAATAGGAGGGATTTCAGGTAAAAAAGAAACCAAAATGCAAAAAGAAAACTCCGAATACAAACAACGAACACTATTATCATTATCCATTTCTATCACCTTATAGTTAATTAAATGAACTTGCTTTCGGGATTTGATATTCAAATTAATTTAAAAAAAGTATTTTATTTCATTGTGTTCAGTGAACCAACTCATCCTTAACTCATTTGTGGCCAATAAATTGAACATTACGGTACCTGATATCGAAATATGTTGTCTGGCAAAACTTTTTGTTTTTGAAAGCAATGTTTAAGTTTTTACTTTTGATCAGTTCTCACTCAAAAATGTTAATTAGAAATTTCACTGGAATCTCTACAAAATGTACAATCTGTGTGGCCTATTTTCTGCCATATTGACGAAAACTAAGATAATAATAACCATATACAATTATTATAAAAGTATCTGTCATAATTAATGTCATAGCCAATTAAAAGAATATGTACGGTGCGCGCCTTAGATTCCTATTTTACATTTATGTAGTAAATGATGACGTAATTCAACAGTACAAGGAAAAATGTCTATTCATGTGTTCATCCCTGATTATTTGAAATGATGAAATAAATAAAAAAAATTATGTTAAACGATTTTATTGAAGAATGTACTAAAAACTAAAAAATAATTCGGAAGGTAGCACTCTCCTCAGCGATCTACGGTATTGATCAGATGAAAAAAATTATAAAATCGTTGGACGTGGCGTAACCTAAGTAAATACAGGGTGTAACATAAGTACGTTGAAATATTCAAGATCATCAGATGATGTGGTGCTGCAGGTTTTTCCGGGTTTTCCTGCAGCTGAAAAAGCAAATGCGCCACTGAAATCAATCAAGTCGTTCCGGAGCGCAAATTGATTTTTTTGTTGTTTCATAATTTATATTACTTTTTGAATTTTGTGATAGCTGTGTTAATTCATATTCAAGTGACGTATTCCTGAGACAATTTTAAGAAAAAAAGTCTAATAAACTTGTGTCCTGAAATTGAAATTTTTGGTCGTTCTTCAAAAATAAATTTTGTAGAAAATAAGTTATTTGCACGAAATTTTGTAGCCGAGGTTTTTTTGACGTGGAAAGTCATAATTTCTTATTGATTTCCATGTAACATCTAGAGGGCGCTGCGTACGCTCTCATTATTTATTTCAAATTGCCCTAACTTTTTTGTCAGTGAACTTTTGGTACTTTTCATGAAGAAACCCAATTTCCACACCTTTTCTAAGTAAAAAAAAGGTAAACGTCCTCAACAACGCTGAAGGTGGTCGTTTTCGAGATATTTACAAATTTCTATATCAATGCACATCATTTAGCTCCTAGGGCGCTTAGTGAAGTTGCTGAGAACATTTCAAAAACTAAGTATGTGGTGGATCTCGTCAAAATACACAAATTTTTACTAAAAAATGTTTATCGAAAAATCAATCGTTTTCGAGATACAAATTGTAGAAATTTTTCACAACATGATTGGGTTTTATATTCCGAAGTATCCCGAAAACAAATGATTTTTCGATAAACATTTTATTGGGAAAAATTGTTGAGATCCAACACAGACTTAGTTTTTGTAATGATCTCAGCAACTTCACTTAGCGCCCTAGGAGCTAAATAATATGCATCGTTATAGATAATTGCAAATATCTCGAAAACGATCACCTCCAGCGTTGTTGTGAAAGTGTACCTTTTTTACTTAGGAAAGGTGTAAAACTAAGTTTTTTCATGAAAAGTACCAAGAGATCACTGTCAAAAAAGTTAGGACAATTTGAAATAAAAAATGACAGCGTACGCGATAGAAACGAAGCATTTCCGGACACAAGTTTATATAGACTTCTTTTTCTAAAATTGTCTCAGGAATACGTCACTTGGATATTTTAACGTACTTATGTTATACCCTGTATGTAAATACTATTCCCAACGATTTTATTATTATTTCATCTGATCAATACCGTAGATTGCTGAAGAGAGTGATGTGATGACAGCTACCTAGGACCTTTCGAATTAGTTTTTAGTTTAGTGCATTTTTCAGTAAAACCGTTCAGCATAATTTTTTTTACTGATTTTATTTTCAATTTTTAGTTTATAATTTTCATCCACGCTCATACTATACATTTTTAGCCACCCTAATGCCAGACAGTCCTCGATACGATACAAAATCTTGACTTGGGTGGGAGATCAATGCTCTCATTCCGATTAACAAAGTTCTTCGTATAGATTATATTGGATTTGCTTTTTTTCATAGTGTACTACTATAGTACTATTCAAGCCCTGTCATTTGATACCCATATTGAGGTAGTTGTGAAAAAATATGTAATCCGTCGTTTTGTAGCTGCGGCCATATTGGATTCATAATAATACATATTTCATTCAATTACATTATTTCATAATGTTCCAATTATTATTTTCAGGATAAAAATGTGTACTAACGTGAATATGAAGGATCTAATTACAGCCCATCACGAGTTAGCACATATTCATTACTTCATGCAGTACAAAAATCAACCTAAGGTGTTCAGAGATGGTGCAAATCCAGGTAATAATGAAAATTGAAAAAACAGTTTTGTTTTCAAAATTGTTTTAATTTGCTTCTGAAACTGAGGTTTTATGTAGACTTCAAACTTGTATACTCGTATATCATCCCTCCAAAATATTGAGATTATTTCTATTTTCGCTATAAAGTACATTGTTTGTTCTCCCTGTAAAGTACACTGTTTGTTCGAAATAACCGAATTTTCCAAAAATTGCTTTTTCATTCATCAATATCTATTTCGTATCCTTCAGAGTACTCGTCCTCAGATATAATAAACTTGTGCCAACGTTTTTTCTAATCCTCTGAGCAGTTCTGATATGCACTTTTTGGTATGTCCTTTAGCTCTTTCGATGATTTGCTTTTTATCTCCTCAATTGTCGCAAAAATGCTGTTCTTTTATGGGTTTCGTCAAATCTTGCGAACAGAAAAAGTCACAAGAGACCAAATCTGGTGAATAAGGTGGCTGAGGCATGATCATGGTGTAAGCAGTTGCATTATCGTGATGCGAAAGCCGTAAATTGTTATTTCACAATACCGGAAGTTTTCTTTATATAACTTCTCTCAAGCGGCACATAACTTCAAGATAGTACTCCTTCTTGAGCATACGACCATGTGGCAAGAACTCCTGATGCACTACGTCACGGTAATTTAAGAAAACAGTGAGCAAAACCTTGACATTTGATCGAACTTGGCGTGCTCTTTTTGGTCTGTGACGAAATTCGCTTCCATAAGCTTCATGCCCGAAATTTCTGATAAAATTGCCTGGCATGAGCCAACCGATATGCCGATATCCTTAACAACTATTCTAATAGTGAATTAACGATTCTCCATAACGATTTTCGTCACTTTCTCAACATTTTCATCGGTTGTTGATGTGCTGGGGCGTCCAGGGTGAGAATGGTCATTCACATCTTCTCGACCTTCTGTGAAAAGCTTGTAATACCTGTAAACATTTTTCTGACTCAGAACACAATCACCGTATGCCGCTGTCAATATTTCAAGTGTTTTTGAGCACTCAATGAGTATACGAAACTAAAAATAATCGCTAATCGAATTTAGGTAAGAAGTCATGACTACTTATTATTAAAATGGTTAAGATGGAGTCATCGGAGATAAACTCAAGATGTATAAACCTCTGAAGAAGCTAGCCACTCGCGCCAGGGAAGCGTCAGGAAAATATTCCAAAAATCGACGGCCTTCCAACCCTAATAGAAATAATGACAATGATAACTTATTGTCAGACATACTTTCTAACTGTTGACAAAGATCATGAAGAGTTGAAAATTGATTTGTTAAAGAAACGGCATAGAAAGATGACTTTTTGTGCTGTCTGTAAGTAATGTAAAGACCATAATGATTACATAAATGAAGAATTCGTTTTATTGCCATTACTTTTCGCTGTGAAAGCTTAATGGGTTGCATAACTGAATATATTTGTGAATGCATATATGAATGACTTAGATTAATAATTCGTATTTACCGTAAGTTTTGACGGTAACAGGGTGAAATAAATTAGTCTTACTTTTTCAATATGCCTGATCTTCATTTTACATCATCTGAACAAACATCTAAGCCAACTCTTCTGAACAAAACCTCTTGCTGTTAGAAACAATAAAATAACATTATCTTTGATAGAGAACCTATATTTTAACAACTTCGAACAATTCGCCTTGGCGTTACGTCACCCGAAATATCGAATCGATTTGCTAGATCACACCAAACTCTACTATAACCAGCAAAAAAGTGAGTTTTTTTCACCTGTTAAGTCACACGCGTCACAAATATAAACTGTCGGTAGAGGGCAATGCCCTGATTTTTGGCATCATGAGCAAATTTCTCCATAGAAGAATTGTTTGCTCTCTGGCAAGCGCTATGTTCCTGTTCTTTATAAAAAAATCTTTTATGTTCAGATTCAGAAAGTTCACTAAGAAGTATATCTGGTTGCAAAACAGAAAACGCAGCTACTCGAATGATTAAGTGATTTTCTTCACTTCCTCAGCCATCATGGAGAAGAAATATTTTTTGTCTGGACACCAAGCCATGTTGGCTTGGTGTTGTCCTCTACAAACTTTTCAGTGGGGAATGTCGTCATGTTGAGGCACTCCGATCACGCCGCACACCCTTGTTTTCTGTTGCAGCGGCCTCCTGGTCTCCCAGACCTGAGCCCCAGGGATTTCAGAGCCCAGCTCCTGCCTGGGTGCAACGAGAGGTTTGTGGGTCGCCGCAACTAGTTTGTTGTACTTGATAATCGGTTGTAGCAACTGACCTCGGCCATGAAGTCACCCCCAAGGCTCTCTCGCCTTCAGGGTAACCCCCTGGCCTACCACCACCCCCTGACACTTCCGTCAGGGCGCCAGTTCCGGACTCTTCTAAAACGTAATGCGCTTCTGCGCGCAAAACGCCCCTGTTCGTCCAGGAGCCTCTGAGGGTTGCCGTCTGGGGGCATCTCGACGTCTGGCGTCAGACGACCGGTCCTTCCTTCACGTTCCCACGTTTTACGCCCGCCGGCGCCTCCCTGTAGAAGCCACAGACTTCTACTGGCTTTCTACGTTTAACGCCCGCCGGCGAAACCTCGATCGAACCTTACTCGGTACTCTCGAAGTACCCTGTGTTCCGAAAGTCCTGTCCTCCTTCAGAGCATGCGTTACTCTTCGTCGGGATTAACAATGGCCTGCTGATTTGCACATCTATAAGCGGCACAGGATGGCTGTACACCCTGTGCATACTCACCCCGGTGTCGCTACATAGGTGGGCACCATCTCCGTAGACTGCAGCTGTCTACGCTTAGGCAGAAATGCCTGTGATGAAGGCTCCTTCGCCCTTCTCATCAACTCGCGAAGCCCTAATCGGGGTTCGCTTTGTGTCTTAAGGGAGCTCTCTGTTCTCAGCCGACATTCAGCTTAACTAAGATAGCTCACCTGACGATCTCTGGCATAGGTTCTGCTGTCGATTCTTTCCGTGTTAGGCGTATTTAAATTCCTAAACCGATTTAAAATACCCTGGCCCACCGGATTTCCACTCCGACTTGCAGACTTTGCCCTATCGGAATTTTCGCTGCTACCGGCTATACGACTTGCAGTCGAGCC
>WOGR01009192.1:0-11466 GCA_015342045.1 Leptinotarsa lineolata | reverse complement strand
TTTTGTTCAATTTTAGAACATACCCGTAATTCACAAAAAGTAATCAAATGGTCGGATACTATATTATGTATAACACCTTTCATAAATTGACTTTCCTTTTATACTATAACTTAATCTAACAGAGTAGCAGTTGCTGCTGTTGTTCTGGTAGGTACATCTATCACTTGTATTAAGTTGAGTGATTCTAAAATTGAGTGAAATTTCCTAACTGAACTATTCTCAATATCGAGCAGATCTAAATTAAAATCGCTCATAGAAACTACTTCATCTTTCATGGGATAAATCGAAATCAAACTATCCTTCAATTCGTCCAGAAAAAAAAATTGTATTTTGTTCGTGTGGTTTATATATCACGCCAATGCCATACGATTTTTTCTGAAAATAATTTTTAGCCATAACTGTTTCCATATATATTCTTGTCTTGTCCGTGTAGTCCGATTTTTAGGTATACATAAACCTTATAACGGTTTTTTCATTTTATTTTATAAACGTTTCCATGACAAATTTATAAAACAATGAAACGTCTAATGCAATCAATTAGCATTTTGGAAGTAAATATGAAATAACAACGTAGTGGAAATTAGACAAAAAAGTGTTTTCATTAATATTAAAGGAGATAATTATTGGTTACTTTTGAAAAAAAAACAAATAAATTATATTTGGAGAGGTATATTTACAGTAGGTAAAGAAGTACGTTAATGAATGACGTTATGCACACTGAGTATATGGGTTTTTAGGTTTCCCTTCAGTTTGAATCGCTTATGACATAAATTACATTCGAACTGCGGATCCTTGTTGCATTCAAACCTGGTGTGGTTATAAATGGACGTGTGGCGTTGGTACTTCTTTGGACATCCCTTGCAATAATACCAAATTCCATTATGCTTTGTAACCTTGGAGTAGAGAGCTGAAATTTGTATTCAACTTTCATTTTTCAGATAGTAGTGAATGACTGTGATGCACTTGATACAATTATTTTATTAATTCCATAAAAAATCATCAACTCTTTTTCATGCGATGAAAGAAAAATATGTTCAATTACAGACATCTACCAGAAAGTATTTGTAGTTTAATAAATACAAATGATACTTCTTGAAAAGTTGAACGTTTCTAGTTTACTTGTTGTGACGAAAAGTTTATGTAGATATTCCATAGATATATTAATGGCATTTGGAAAATTGAAACAATTTCCCTCACCATTATTTTTGTATTTCTTTTAAATTATAACTACAACTAACTGTTAATTACTAAGAAGAAATGTTGAAATGAATTTGTATGACACTGACAACATGTTGACTCAAACACTTCTAACTTTATGCCTCACACCAACAAACTAAACATGATAAGCAGATGAAACTGTGAACATATGTTGGAGTCGAGTGTACCAATATAAAAAAATGAAAAAAGTCGCTAATCAAATTAAGGTAACCCGCGAAATATGAAATTATCACTGTCAAACATATTTCATTTTTAACCATATTCAAAAATTATTTATGTATACTGCAGTAAACAAAACTGTATACACTATAGGTATCTGAGCTCAGTGTGGCAAAAGTGATAGCATAACGCCAAACCAGTGGGAAGAGAATCGCACAGTCGCTTGCGTATAGCGACCCGTCGCCACGGCATACGTCGCCAAGCCAACAATCGGTTTTATGTGCGGCTATAGCTGTTTTACATCAAAAACTGTAGTTTATTCACCATCACCGACACATATAGTGTGATAAATTACATAACAATGCATATCTCTTCTCATATTTTAGACTGTTGTTCTTGAGAAGATACATTTCTGGGCAGGAATATTGGGAAATCATATTATCGGTTCCGAATATCTCATATTTTAGACTGTTGTTCTTGAGAAGATACATTTCTGGGCAGGAATATTGGGAAATCATATTATCGGTTCCGCATATCTAGAGGAAAATCTGACTGGTAATTTTATTTGGGAACTTCTCAAAACCTCATTAACCCACGGCTTAAAGAAATTGTGGCCAACAATCAAGATGACTTCGAAAATCTGGTTGTTTTTTAATAATATGATGCGCCTCGATATTTTTTCAGGCCTGTAGGGGATTGGTTGAATCAGACATACTCAGACATGTGAGCTGGTAGGCACGGTTCGTTGGAATGGCCTGCTCACTCACCGGATTTGAATTTAATTGAACGTTGTTGCCCAACTGATCAGTAATTATCACAATCCCATGTGTTATTCCAAGTTTTGATTTTGGCTTCAAACGTATTTGCAAGAACTGAAAAATATGGTCACGTCAAGGTCCCAATCTGACAAGTTGAAAGTGAACTATTTATGCTCAACTCCTGTGAGAGTAAACAGCTACGTAACAGAAAATGATTTTAGCATGATGGATCATGGCCCAACCGCAAGATACGAAAGACAAATTAGTAGCCTAATAAAATCCAACTATCAAATATTCAACAACACAACATTAAATAGATACACAGTCAGCAACCTAAGAGCTCCAAAACTCAACGCACAGATAAAGATACATAAGGAAAATAACCAGTTATCAATTTCACCAAAGCACGAAAATACTCATCGTCATCGAAAATACTAAACTTTTCTCAACCAACATAAAAAACATGTACTCCAACATACTGATCAACGGAAGAATAAAAATCATATAAATGAAACTAAAACACCAAAACATAAATAGGACCTACATTAACCAGATAGAATCTACCCTAAATACAAATGATCCAAAGGTACGACGAACACTAGAAACCATACATAAATCCAATAACATATAAATCAAATCTCGCCATACATGCCATACAAAACAATCATAACTTACCCCCACCAGAAAATATCAAACCCGTCAAACAAATAAATAAAGGAAACCGTATGAACATCTCGGAAAACCTAAGCATCCATAAATTCAAATAGCGTAATTCACTTATCGAGGAGCAAACACAAATCAAATTACAACAAGACCTAACATTCAACATACTCCACAAAACGATACAAGTTCCTAGAAACAATGAATCTAGAGAAACACCCATACAAAGAATATCACCTGATATAACCCAGGTACAGGCAAACTTAATCGAACACCGAGATACAAGCGTAATCAAAGTACCATCTCAAGCCAATACTTGTCTAAGACGATCTGACCGCATGAAAGAGCAAACAACGGCGAATTGGCCTAAAATCTCATTGCGTGGGGCTTCCGTAAGAACTCTCGGCTGCTTTATTACTTTGTTGCATACAGAACCGGTCCCTTCAAATTTTTGAACAAGGTCTAGAACATATCGGTGACTCATATTTTGGCTTGCATGCCTTTCATTAAAAACCCGGGCTGTCCTACGAGCACACTTATCTTCAGCACCATAAATGGAACTAATTTTAGTTCTTTCTTGTAAAGTGTACACTATTACGATTTGTATTACTGTCAGTGCAACTAACACCACTTGAAAAACAGTTTAAAATCAGGAATAACTAATTCTGATGAATGTTTTCACCATTAAATTGTGACTGACACCAAAAAGCAACTGTGTGCCTTTATCTCACTTTCAGTTAAAGCAAAAAATTTTGTGTAAAAAAGAGACATAAACATAGTTATTGAGTCAGTGGTAGCGGTTCCATAAATTTTTGCATTCTGTTATAATTCATTTTCGTTTTGCTCTATTTCACGAGAACGGATCAACCAATTTCAGTTTTCTAAACGGGGTTGAGTGAGGATTTTTAGGATCTTCAAAATGATGGTGCCATTTGAAATAATTGAGTAGGGGTAAGGGGGTTAAACCTATAATACTACTGGCACTGGTTTCATCTTGCGTTTACGCAGTAATTTTTATCAAGTACTGTTCTTGGTTTTTTACATTTTGGCTTCAATTAAGGACCGCTTGCCCGGTAGTGACGATGCAAAATAGACTGAAACAGCTGTTTACTGGTGGCTCTCAAATTAAAATCAAATTGTCGATTTTTCTATTTTAGGGGAAATCATGAGGTGAGGTGGGGTGAAAAATGAAACATTTCAAATAGGATTCCATTTGGAATTTTCATCTTGGTAACAAATTACGAAACCATCTGTATGGAATATCAGCATTTCATAGGTTGCAATTTTAGTTGGTCTGGTTGCGAATGTGATACTAGGTGGAATGTCATTATTGTTGTCGAATGTGGAAACCATTCGAACGAAACCTTGTGAAACACCAAACCTGAGTTATATGATACAGAGTGACTTAGAGTGGGGAATTTTTGTTGATGGTATATACAAGGTGGCTAATTCTTTCGTTCATTCTGACGCACGCGTTTCACCTACGTAACCCCCACCATACGAATCAGTGAGGTCGGCATGTTCCTTTTTTGTTGTATTCAAATTTATTACTCAAAGATCCGTGACAATACGGTTTGGGCACTCGGAAGTATATAATAATATATTCATTTCATATAAATGTTTTGCAAATACTATAATGCTTCATAATTTTCAGCAGACAACTGTGTGTTTTTACATGAGATCGTGAAAGTAAATATGCACTGAAAATATGGTGGTACCCTGAATCAAGTTTTGGAATTAGATTTTGGAATTTAATTTATTCGTTCTATCTCTGTTCAATTGTTTCCATTTCAGGCACATCTATGAAACGTTGACGGAGTGTTGACTTCCACGTGCCATCGGTGCTTTGATAACGCTTCATAGATGTGCGTTGCATTGCGTTCCATCAAGGGTCGATGGAACATCAATTTGAAGCACATTTATGATGCGTTGATGGAGCGTCGACGTCGAAGTCGCGTCGGTGATTTGTTAATTTTTTTTCAAGGAGAAATAAAAGCACTACAGGAAAAACCTCAAGGCGCTCTAAGAGCGCAGTTCTCCAAATGGAAGAGTTTTTGAACAGTGAAGTTCGAGGTGTATTGAGTTGAACTTCGAAACGATGAGCAGCCACCGTCCGTCGCGTATTTCTGATAGGCATCGCTCTGTAATCAAATGTGCCAAGTCCCTTGAACACTTCTCGTGAAAGTATTTATAGAAGAGAGATAAATCTCCAACCTTTCTTCGATGTTTCAGATTATCAAGGTTGCAAGTTATGTTTGCTTCTCCAATCAGTCGGAAGGCTCTTTTCTGGATGGAATCTAGCAGCTTCAGGGTATGTTTAGGGGCGGAGCTCCATAGATGAAAACAATTCTCCAAAGAAGGTCTGATCTGAGCTTTATAAAGCATCAAAAATTGCTGAGGTGTGTACAGTTTTCAGGTTCGAAATAGTGTTTCAAGCTTTTGAGAAGCAGCCCTTGCAATTCCAGCAACATGATTGTGCCAAGACATATTAGTGTCCAATTTAACACCAAAGAAACTTATCGAAGCAAAAAGTGGAATTGTCTATCCTAACATTATTATATCCAGTTCAAACCGGATATAATATTGTTATTTGATGAAGCGTCAACTTTTCGTCAACGATTCGTCGGCTTCGATGCTCCGTTAACAAAGCGTCGCCGCTACAACGGATCTCCAACGATTCGTTGATGCTTTGTTAAGGTTTTATGGAACGTTATTTTCATCGATATCTCACAAAACTTCAGCAGATAATGACAAATATTTGTCATTATCTGTCCCAGTAGGAATAAAAATACAGAACAGGGATCAGAACCAGATAAAACAATTCATCATAATCCATCTGTGAGAATCTCAGAGTTATCATTGTAAACCTTTACGGAAAGAAGAGGTCGAACAAAAAAAAACTCAGGTAAACAATATAGTGAGAATTAGATTCGAGTAAGGTCAAGCTAATTCTGAACACCAAATTCAAAGAAGACACTCTGGTAAACATCCATACCTATATAGTAAAAACTAGATTCAAGTAAGGTCAGTTTAATTCCAAACACCAAAGAAAAGATCACCAGTAAAAGGCAAATGAGACTTTGTCGAAATGTCATGGAATTAGTCCCTGTGAGGATAAAAACACAGAAAACGGATCAAAATTAAAAAATTATGTGTTTTTTATCCTCATAGGGATTATTATCACAAAGTTTCTGCAAAGTCTCATTTGCCATCTTCTGGTGATGTCTTAGGTTCTACAACTTGTTGTAGAACTTACTGCAACGGAGCTGTTCTTTCATTTAACCCTAAAAAATACCTCTCCGTTGATTTTTTTTAAATAGTACCAAAACAAATAAAAAATATACAAGTTTGTCCACACTACGACAAGTAAGTTTACAGAAGTAGGAGCAAAATGATGTGAAGTTCTGAAATCATATCATTGACGTGTATTGAATAAGTGGCTGAATAGATTATACTTGAATACTTGTATTCTAGCTGTACGTAATTCGAGGGGAAGGTCATTCAAAACGACATATTTGATAACTGAAACACCTGCGGAAAAATTCAGTTTTAAAATAAGGTGGAGTGAGTGTTCCCCTGACCTGATATTGATGTTATGAACATCCGTTCGAAAAGAAATTTTTCTATGAAGATAAGCAGGCTTTGTGATAAAAATAATTTTATGGAATGGGTTGGCGGCATGCAAGATCATTCTATCATTCATATTTAACCAACAGGTATCTTTGAGATTATGAGAAATTTTCTAAGAACGTCTTCCATAAATAAGTCTCAAGCACGAGTTTCGCACTTTTTGAATTTTACGTTTTTACTGTTCACTCAAATATGGCCCATAGACAGTATTAGCATAGTTAAAATATGATAAAACTAGTGATCCACATAATACTAATTTCAATTTCAGCAAAAGGTACTGCCTAACTCCATGTACCAATTTTAAAGAAGAATATGCACGTCGCATCAGGTTATTCAAGTTTTTTTCGAATCTGAGAGTGTGGTCAAGGATGACTTCGAGAATTTTCACTTCTTCCACCAACTCAATATTCACGCCATTGATTGATATATTTAGGTACTCTAAAATATCAGATCGTTTAGACTTTGGTCCGAATAATAGAACCTTTGATTTTTGAGAGTTTAGGAGTGAACAGTGTTCTGTTGCAGCCCTATAAAAATTATCCAAGTATAGAGCTATGTGGCACTCCACGTTGAAGCGATAGGGGAGATGAGACTGTTCCATCAAACGTAACTCTTTGACTTCTTTTGTGATGTTTGTAAACTTCCAAAAACAATACCACCCATCCCCTAGTGAGGGATATACTGCTCGAAACAAATAGCACACAAGTCAAAATCGGTCCCCACAATCGCAATACCACCTCCATACATCATGCACGAAGGAAGAGTCAAAATGATGATCTCCAGCCCATTCGGCACGCGCAGGTGCCCAAGGATCTGAAAGATCAGGTTGCGCTATGAAATATTGAGCACTAATGATTATTCATGTACAGGGAGATATTTCGATACATTACACCACCTCACACCCAAAACAAAACATAATTAAATAAAACAATTAGTGGAATTAATATCTAAATCTTTCTGGTTCCTTTCTGTTTCGTACAGGACGCGTATATGAAGCACTTGTTAATGACAATGGTGGCTGCTTGTTAACGTTACTTGCTTCAGTTTCCTCAGGCAGTGATTCTTTGTCATCTGCAGACGCTTCAGAAATATCATTTTCGAGTAGACATTCATCATCCTCATTATTATCCTTATTGTTAATAGATAAATATTTCGAAGAAAATCTCACATTATCAAAGTCATGAAAATCTGTCAATTGATTGTCAGTATGAAACGTTGTTTTTATTTGATTTAAATGTCGCTCCCAAATTAAATTAGTTTCTAGAGGTTTTACAAGAAAAACATTTTTACCCAAGATTTTTGTGACACCACGATGGTTTTACATACCGATAGTCTTTGGTTATCACAATATCTCCTACGGACAATAATAGACTTCTTCTCCCCGTAATATTTTTCGTTTCTTGCTTGAGCTTTGTACAAATGGTTTCTTTTTTTTCTGATCCACAGGGCTCCCTTCATCATTTTGCAATATCAATGGTTTAATTAAATCAAGACGTGTTCTCAACGCTCTACCCAGAAGTATTTCAGCAGGAGTTTTTCCTGACGAACAATGAACAGTATTGCGATAAGTCAACAAAAATTTGGATAACGATAAATCAATGTTTTTATTGTCAATTTCTTTCTTCAAGTGGTTTTTAACAGTTTTTACGCTGTTTTCCGCAGCCCCGTTACAGTGTGCGGAGAATGGTATTAGGTGTTTAAACCATTTATCTGAATGAAATGCTTGAATTCGACTGAACACAGCTGCGGACCGTTATCGCTAACTATCGTTTCAACTGAATCATATCTAGCAAACACTTCCCGTAATTCAGCTATAATGACAGTTGAAGTTACCGAGGCCATAGAAAAAACCTCATCCATCTAATATAATCAAGAAAAAACAATTTTTTTTCGTTTCAGCAAAATCAATATGGATTCGGGACCATACCCCATCTGGAACAGCCCACCCTTGCAATGGAGCCTTGGGAGGATTCGTCTGTACTTTTTGGCATTATCACATAATTCACTAACTTTTTTAATATTTTTATTGAGAGAGGGCCACCAGAAAAAAGATCGTGCCAATAGTTTCATTTTGACTATACAAAAATGTTCACTATGCAGCTCATTCAACATTGAATGTTTTAAGGAAGTTGGTATAACAACCCTCTGACCCCACAATAGCACATCCTCTTCAGTACTGAGTTCTAGTCTTCTGTTGAAAAAAGGTTTCAATTCAAAATTGATATTTTTTGGCCAATCTGTTGTCACCTATTCCAATACTTGGGATAATATATGGTCTTTCCTTGTCTCCTGTCTAACATGATCTACATCTATGGAAATTTTCGAATTTTCACTCATGAAATATATACTTGAAAACTCTTCTTAAATAGTTTCATTATTAGTGTTACTTGCTATCGGTAGCCGACTCAGAAAATCTGCAATATTTCTACTAGTATGGATATATTTAATATCAAAATCAAAACCACTAAAAAAAAACTGCATAACGTTGCAGTCTATTACCAGCTAGGATAGGTATCCCTTTTTTTGGCCCAAAAATAGGAACTAAAGTCTTATTGTCACTTATGAGGGTGAATTTTTTCCCGTACAAATACTGATAAAATCGCTTTATACCCCATACGATTGCGGTAGCCTCTTTATCTAGTGCTGAATATTCCATTTCTGCCTTGGTCAACGTTCTACTTGCGAAACAGATAGGTCTCTCCACCCCGTTCTCGTAAACGTGAGAAATAATTGCCCCAATGCCGTAATCTGAACTGTCCACTGTTAAATTAATATTCAGATTTTGATCAAAATGTGCTAATACGGAGTCAGCTGCTAGTATACTCTTCATTTCACAAAACGTTTCGCTGCAGGCCTCAGTCCAATTCAAGGTAGACTTTTTTTTAACAATGCATGTAATGGATACAAAACATCTGACATGTTTAACGGTAAGGCCTACATTTTGTAATATGTCCAAGGCTTCATGTAAATTTTCAATGTGCTCCTTCTTGGTTCGGCCTATAATCAGAATATCGTCTACAAAAATCGTAGTACCTGGAAAATCGATAAAAATTTGTTCCATAGCCCTTTGAAACTGTGAAGGTCTTGACGAAACTCCATACGGAGGCCTATGGTACATGAAAAGACCCTTATGGGTACTTATCACAGTATATTTCTGTCGACTCAAGTCGATTTTGAAAATTTTTTTTCCACCTTGTAATTTACTGAAAAGATCATCAATCCTCGGAAGAGGATATTTATCCGCTTGAATGTGTGGATTAATAGTTATTTTGTTATCGCAGCAGATTCGGACACTGCCATTTCTTTTTTGCACTGGGACTATTGGTGTAGCCCAATCGGAAAATTCTATTGGTGAGATGATACCATCATTTACTAATTTTTGTAATTCTGTTCCCACTTTTTCTCTCAAGGAATATGGTAGTGATCTAGGCTTATGAAATCTTGCTGGAGCGTCAGTGGGAATGTTTAATTTCAATTTAAATTTATTAAATGTGCTTAAACGATCAGAAAATACGGACGAATATTTCTGTTCTATATTTTCAAGTATGTTGTCTTCGACATAATTGATTTCTTTGAAACCCATATCATAATTTTCAATAAAATTTCTCCCTAGCAAGGCTGGGCAATCATTATTCATCACATAAAATCCTGAAAGTTTGACTTTATTGTGAAACTTAACCTCCAATTTGATTTTCCCTTTGGTTGAATTTTATTCACAGATTAATTATTGTTATAGCTGCAGGCTGTAAGGAATAATGTTTGAAGTGACTCTCATACATATCGAATGGTAAGACTGAAACGGCCGCTACTGAATCCAATTCTAATTCAAAAAATCTTATTTTCTATGTCAATTTCAATATAAATAGGTACATCCTTATCGCTTAGTAAACATAGAACCGTAGACTCATTTTCTGACCATTTCATTTTCTAAACTTAATTTCTATTTGTTTTTTTTTACATACCGCTCTGAGGTGTCCCGTACCATTACAACCAGAACAAATATAATCCTTAAAAGGGCTCGAATTTGGAAAGTGTCCTCTCCCACAACAGAAACACTTCACTTTTGCCTTTTCACTAGCACTAATATTTGCGACCCTTCCTCCTTGATAATGTGTAGATGGACCCCATGAAGCGGCTTTGATTTCCTGACCGGGCGGTTCTTATATTCTGCCTGTGATCGCTCCGTGAATTGTTCCCAAGATGGTTTATTCCTACGTCTCACTCCAGCGCCGGCTCTCTTTTCACGTCCGTTTCCATCCTAGACTGTTTGATTCCCTCGATTGCAGCTTTTTCGATTAGAGCAGTTTCCATAGCCTTACTGAAATTTGCATCAACTTTCAGTCCCGATAAGGTATTTTTCACTTTTCCATCATTATATCTTGTTATACATATATCTGTCAGTTTTGTGTCCAACTGTGTTCCAAATTGACAGTTGCTGGCCAATTTTTTTTGTCGTACTGCCCAATCTTGCACCGATTCATTTACGAGTCTATGTGCTGAGTAATACTTAGCTCTCTCTACCCACACAACCCGCGTTTTATTGTAGTGGGCTTCTTCAGCTAAACTGTATAGTAGAACTGCACGCTTATTATTTTCATCACCATCATATTTCGCGCTATGAAGTATTGTTATAACCTTTTTATGAAAAATTGCCACTCACATGTTTTCGGATCGAAAAAAAGACTAAGTGCAAGGTCAACTGCCGTGGCCATTTTGCGACACACTTGACCTTATTCTAACTGCTAACTACGACACTCTGTATTTTGTAGTTTTAATCCTCGTCGCCAAGCGTAATGTTTGTAAACTTCCAAAAACAATACCACCCATCCCCTAGTAAGGGATATATTGCTCGAAACAAATAGCACACAAGTTACAATCGGTCCCCACAATCGCAATACCACCTCCATACATCATGCACGAAGGAAGACTCAAAATGATGATCTCCAGCCCATTCGGCACGCGCAGGTGCCCAAGGATCTGGCAGATCAGGTTGCGCTATGAAATATTGAGCACTAATGATTATTCAATTACAGGGAGATAT
>WOGR01009191.1:0-11466 GCA_015342045.1 Leptinotarsa lineolata | reverse complement strand
AGAAGCACATTTGTCTTTCAATAATTCGTCATCTGATGCCGAGATGATCATAGAAATGTCGTCAGCATAAGCTGTATAATGAACTTCAGAAACAACAGAGTCTATATTGTTTACATATAAAATAAAAAGGATTGAGTCCAGAATGGACCCTTGAGGTACTCCCATACCTACACTGAAAGGCTCAGAGTTTATACTCTGGATTTCAATTTTGACCGTACACTGGAGAAATACATATTGTCTCCTACCTTCAAAGAATGAGGATATCCAGTTGAGAGAAGCACCTCTTAGCTCATATTGAAAATCGTCAATGGGCATTAGTGGAACCAGCATACATTCAATATTGCATAAACATTTGACTGTCAAAAAAATTTGTTCGCCTTGGATCCCACACAATTTGTCAACCGCTTAAAAAAGGCTAGTGTCGATTGGTTGGAGGAAATTTTAAAAAAATACGAACGCGGTGCTTCAAAACACGTCTTATGACATCATGACAGGTGATGAATAGTGGATTTACGCGTATGAGCCCGAAGGTAAACGGCAGTATATATGGTTGTTTCAAGATGAGCCAAATCTAAACTGTCCATTTTTTTTAACTCAAAACGGGACGTTCATATATAACATACCTATGTATGTATGTATGGTCCATACAGTATGGACTCATTAAAGCACATTTTAATAATAATAATAATAATTCGTCTCTATTATTTCCAATATTATGTAATCAACAGTTTTATACAAAACTTTTTAGTACAGGAAACTAAAAGGCGAAGTTCAGTTTATTTCCATCTAAGGGCGATAAAACTAACCTGTTCTTCCACTTGACCTCGACAGTGGTTAGTGTGACAGTTATTTTTAAATTATATACAACATATTATATTTTTAGTCGTATTTATATTTTTCGGAGGAACAAATTTGCTTCAATAAAGACTGATGATTTTAAATAAGAGTGAAATTCTTGGCACGTTTTGTTTATATTGATCTTCGTTATCAACATCGCCTTCAGAACTGAAACGTTCAGACGTCCACAATTTATTCATTAAAGAAAATATTCTGTCTACTTCTGTCTACTGGAGCATTTGTACCAGGTAGACATAAAATATATTCAATTAAAATTTATGCGGCAGATTGTTGGTGCGAAAGTGTTTGAATACTTCCACCCAACGAGTTTCTGTGTGATCTTTCAAATTATTCCAGTTTGTAACTTTTTGTGGAGTGACGTAGTTTACAATTGATGAAAATTCGTCAAATACTTCAGTATCTTTTATACTGTCAATATATCCCTCTTGAATCAATACATCCAATGCTTTTTGTACATCTTCCCACGCAGGTACTTTTCTTAAATCTGCCCAATAAAATATATATCCATTTCTCTAGCAAGAAAGTTAGTTCATTCTTCCAAATATTCAAGACTTGTTTTATAAAATTCTGTAGCTGTGCTTTTCAACAAATCTTCATAAATATCATGTTTCAGTTTTATGATTAAATTACGAACAGTAACTGGAAGAAACTGATTGATTTCTTTCTGAATCAAATTCTGAATGAGTTGATTGATTTTATTTGCAGCGTCAATTGCCGTACAGTTTGACCTTCAACCTTCAAAACAACCTTCAAGTGAAAACTTGCTGACTGAGCGTGTAAAAAACAAAGCCATAATTTTTCGCGCGTTTTCAGAAAACGAGACTATTTTGAGTTCCAGATCATTATTTGGGGACAAAGAGGCAGATGGTCGAATAAAGGGACAGTCCCGTTCAAAACGGGACGTCTAGTCACTTTACTCATACTATACTACATTCATTCTTTATATTTTATTTTGAATTTCATAGGTTTTCAGTATTAAACGAGTTATACACATAAAAAAAATTATAATGAATGTTCAACCAGCCGATTTTAGATATTCATACTAATATTCTACCGTAATATCCATAAATCATCCCAAAAGAATTTACAGCAATATTGTTAAGAAAAGGGATGAATATTCTACTGTGAACTCGTCAATTCGGGAATTCCCTGCAATACATTTCTTGAAAACCTGTTCAAAGAATATTGAAACAGTTCCTTACCTATGTGAAATACAGTGTTTCTTTTCAATAAAAAAATTTCAATATTTCATCAAATAGACGCTATCATCAAAGTTTGCTCGACGTCATGGGATTGATTTTGAACAACCATATATGAGATGAGAAAAACTTAAAAAAATAATGATATAGAGTTGGTTCGAAGTTGGCTCAATAATGAAGGTCGACCTGATTGACAGCACTCCAAGTGAGATGCGTTTTCAGAGGTTAGTGGGCTAGTTACCTAATGAATAAGCGATTGGACAGGCAAGCCACAGAACCAAACAGAGTAATTTGAAGAGAGGGGAAATGTTAGGAACCGCCTCTGCCTGATAACGAAATGCATCTTTTCTTTGAATAATGTTGATATTTTGTTTCTCAGATTCGGTCACATCTAGAGTTGGATGTTAGGTTTGGATATTTCCTAACAAACTATATTCCGAATACGTTATACGTTTTTCTGGATGTCTACGGGCATTCATTTCTTCCGGTATTGGCAAGTTAGATTTGGTTTCATGGAAAACTGCATTTAATTACACTTTTGACCAAAGTGCCATATACCTATTGTTTCAATTGAAGGGGGTATATTGACTTTCTACTTCTTCATCTTGATACAAAAAAAATGTGGAAATCTTCCAAATAAATGAAGGAATCAATCAATTTCAAAAGATAACTCTATACAAAGATGGGTAGATCATGCAAAGAAGTAACTTTCAGACACAAACTGAAATGAAAGCCTTCTTGAAACAGCTACTTTCGTATAAACATTGAATTACACAAAAGAAAGATACTTTCGTAACAAATGAACGCCGAATTATACCTACAAAAAAACTTTTCTCCATTCAGTTTGTATTGCAAACAATCGTTATGGAATCGAATTAGATATCACTCAGAAGATTGCTACACAATATAATCAATGAAAGAAGTAAGATATCACTTAAATGTAACATTGTCACCCTCACTGGTAAACATCTGATATTTCGACATAATACACTTCCCTTATAAGCTCTTTAGTACCAAATTGGATAACGTTATAACAATTTATAAAAAATGCTTATTGCAATATAACATAATAACAAAAATTATTGCAAAAACATGCTGTTACTAAAGTGTACTGAGATAATATACTCAATATAATAGAATGAGTTTCTGAGAATATGCAATAAATTTTGGTAAGAATGAATTATACATACTCACTGAGTATCGTTCTCATTGAATATAATTTGATATTCACTTGTGATCTATTTACAGTTTTGCTAAGAGCTTATCGCGTTTTTAAGTTTGTACATACGTCTTCACACCGTCAATTAAAAACGGATGCAACCAAATGAAAGTTACTTCCCAATTTTAATTTAATTAAAATTATTCAACTCGATATTTGAAACAATATTCTCTGAAAGTTCTTTAGTGGTAAAAGTCATAACATTCCTCAGAAACTCAAAGATAAAGGGCATAATAAATTCTGCATTACGCTCATAACTACCGAAACGTCAATGAAAATAAATGACTATCAAATGTATAAGTGTACACAGGTCTGAAAAAGAAAATAATTCAAACTAGCACCTATATTAGAAATTATAACTACCAATCTGGCTAGTCCTATAAGGACTTTCATTCGAAACAAAGCAAACTATTAGAAAGTAATGAAATTATTTGAATAAAACTGTGAAACAATAAATAAAGTAGAAACTGAATATTTCGAAATAAAATCTCCAAATATTAATATCTCCCAACTAGGTACCTACACCATAGGCTCTGGTAAATCCCTACCTAGAATCATGCACTTTCCCGGCTAATACCACGCTGGATATTGAATCATATTCGAAAAGACATTTATGCAAGATACCTCACCGGGGTTAGTTTCGTAGGAAATAATTCAATATCTAGCGTGATATTACCCGGGGAAGTAGTTGTTTTCCGGCAGGCATTAGCCAGAACTTACGGTGTAGGTAGTTGAGAGATGAATATTTCGAGATTCTATTCCGAAATATTTATTTTCTAATACATAAGTATATCTCCTCTATACAGTCTTCAGACACGAATAAATGAAAGGTTGGTCATTTTGTATCATTGCCGAGTAAGACAGATATAACTACCTACTAAAGTAAAAAAAAATTATAAAAAGTCACGTCACTTCTATATACGTTTGTATTGCTTCGACTCATTCATTTTAGCTAATAATGAAACTATTCTATCAATTATTTCCTATACGAGCAGACAAACAGAACTTGCTTTGTTTCAACTTCCAAACGCAATGGCAACATAACTTGGAAACCACAAACACGTGTAAGATAAAGAAGGCGCGAATAACAAAATCGTTTCATGTTCCAACCCACATCCAAAAATAACGCGCCTTAGCGCTGACTTTTGGAAACAAATGAATTGGGAGAATTGAATGGAATACCTGATACTGATAGGATACATCACATTTATAATAGTCGTAGGTATAATATGCCATTTCACTTCAAAGAGGAGAGAATCTTTCGACTCTCGATCCCCTCCTTTTCACTAAACAACACAATCACTTTCAAGAACAAGTTGTGCTTATACGCAACTACTCTGCGTCGCTGCTCACATTCATTCACTCTGAGCTGAAGCTGCATAAAAGAGGTATATTTATAAATATTCTTACATAGATGGCGGATAATGGAATAGACTAACCCGAGAATATCCTCCCCCACTCTTCTCTTCGGTGGGTTCAGAAAGACTTACGCCAGGTCACCGTATATGCGATGCGTGATGCGTATATTTACTTCTATAGAGCCGCCAGGTCAAGTTTGGTGACATCTTGATATGACGAACAAGATTATTTGGGGTAATAATAATAATAGCGGTGTCCATTAAAACAAAAAGAAATATCGAGTAAAAATTGACGAAATGAGAAAAATGCAATGTAACAAAAAATACCAAAATCTGATTCACATAATTATGAAATGACAATTATGTCATCCAACTATAGCCCCTAGGTACGTATCATAAAGGTTAATATAAATCAAACATTAACAAAATCTTATTGTAGTCTAAGTACACGAATAAATTCAAAAAGTCCTCGGCCGAGGACGAAACGTCTTTATACTTTCATAAAAAAATTATCTTTATTCAACCAAGAATCCAAACCCCAAGAAAAATACTCCATGGAATGGAAACTTCTAACACTTATTTTGTACGATTCTCAAATAATTATCCCTACTTGAAAAAAAGTACAGGAAATCTGTTATTTTTAGCACCGTCACAGTGGCATTCTCTCTTAAGAGTATGTACTTTCAGCTTCACAATCAGCGTCGATATCTCCGAACGAACACACACACACAGCGCACAGACATGTACACATAGGCACAGACATACAGATATGCCTAACCATCAGCTGCTGTGTACCTGCATTAGAATTTGTACTGAGGAAGACAGTTCGAAGACGTTCGAGCGTAGGCTATTTGTAGGATATAACACGCTATTTGATTAAACAAAAATGTCCATACATACAATTTTGAAACTAAGTAATATCGTTCCTCAAACTTTCAAAATAAATTCGTGCCATACTGTAAGAAATGTTGCATACATTTTTTTAATCTTTTAATTACATTGTATGTATATCACCCACTCTACAGGTATAACAATTATGTTTCTAATAATAAAAACAACTACTATACCAAATTTTAAGGCGAAAGAAATATTTTTTCGAATTTCGCAAATTGACATGTTTGAGGGGGTATGGCGGGTATTTGGAACCGTCGGAATGGTATAGCGTGGTGATTTTTGTACAAGATTATTAAAAAACAATTGTTCAAAAAATCAGCGTGTATGGAATAAATAAAAAGAAAAAAAACATTTTCAAGAAAGTATGGCGGACCTAAACACCCACCGGGAAGTATGGCATATAGCGAGCACCGGATTTTATTTTGTTAAAATACCGATAAATTGAAAAAACTTTGTGAAAGAAATTGTTTGACACCTCCGGGAGTTATGGAATGACCGTTTCCACGATTTGCTCTTCTCATGGAAATATGATCTGCTGACAGTAAATTATATTTATTCATTCTATTCGTAACTCTTACTAGAGAAAGTCGTCTCTCATTGTACTTTCATGAAATGAGTCCTTTTTTGAAAAGACATTTGAAAAGACAATTTTCCGTTCCGAGTATTTAACTGGCGCAGTCGGAAGGATTTGTGCAGTGCATTAAAAGTACTTTTTCGCGACTTGAAGCCCAAATTCGAAGAAAATCGTGATCCATCGAGGATTGCACCGGACGGACCGAGAGACAACTCTACTTCTGGAGGCTGCAAGGAATCATTGGAGGAGGAACTGGAGACTTTGGACTTTGGACCACCAAACTGTAAGTGCCAAATTTCCTTTACGCCTTTACTGAACCCTGTACATAAGGATTTCGGTGAAGATAATTTAGGACAGTTCATTGCGAACAAAATCGGTGTATAGACGAGTAATTTAAGGAAAAAATCAATTTTGTTAATTTTTGTTAAGCAATTTCGGTTAAATTCAAATTTGAAGCCAATAATACAGAATCATAGATTGAATAGTGATTCATGAACAATATTTTTGATAGACTAAGTAGTTTATCAGTTCAATAAAATTCAGTAGTTGGCGAAAGTAATACTGAACTTCCAATATCAACAATAACAATGGCACAGCAACAAAATGTTCAAATGAACTGGTATCTTTTCTTGATAATCTGAAACCTTTCAATGGCTTCAGTTACGCACGGAATAAATTTATCGATAGGTGTGATTCATTGATTAATACCTATGAAACTATCAATGATGCATCTTTTAAGGAACATGTTTTCGAATGTATTCAGGAAAAATTGATTGGGAAAGCAGAGTATATGGTTGGAAATCGACAGAACCCAACACTTGGGAAAGTTTGAAAAATTCTCTGAAATAGTGTTTTTCTGATCTTAGGAATATAGATTGTCTTTTTCTGGAACTAACGAGGAGTCGACCTCATGAAGGTGAAGACTTAGTCAGGAAGTAGGTTGCAACTGATTAGAAGTAGCGTGGTACAGAGAAGCAGTAATGATTCTAATTTGAGTAGAGAACAGATATTTTGTCAAAATTCACATTATGATAAGGTTGCACGTGGTATATTCATTACTGGATGTACAGGCATTCTGAGAAATAATTTACATTTCAAAAACCCAAATTATCTTGAAGACACAATGGCGTATGTGAACGAAGTTATACGGTAACGCCCAAGATAATTATATAACTAAATTCAAATCTCCTATCAACAGACATACCCACATGACCAATGTCCCAACGAACACCAGTGTTCAACAAGTAATACCAAATCAATTACAAAGACAATTCAATTATCCCAACACAAATTTTTCGAATCCAAACTTTTCCCCGAGACCCATTTGGACCAATCAACTAATAAATATCCAACCCAGGCAACTACCACCTCGAAAATACCCTACTGATCGAGAAGTGTTTGGTACCCCTCGAAATGCTTTCAAACCGAAACAAATCCCTGCGAATCAATTTCCAAAACCTGAAACCATGTCGACTACTTTGAAAACCCCACTAGGATGTCCCACCAACAAATTCCTCAATACCGGCAAGACCCCAGAACCCTCTTCAGAACTCAAAAATAAATCACTATTTTTCCAACAGAATCAAAGGCCAAATTTCATTTCAGAGGAATCATTTTCGAATGAATATGAAAACCCGATTGATTTTTATGATCAACCTGCCAACCAATATCAATATTATGAACACCCCAATCCGGATGAAAACCCTGATCAAAACCATTATTCCGAAAATGAATTCGATCAACAACAATCTGACGAAATCGCAAATTTTCAGACGAGTCAACAAGACGAATCGACTTAGCCGAAATCAATCTCACATGCAATAATGCCTTACCATATGTAGAAACAAAAAATCCAAAATTAAAATTACTTATCGATATGGGAAGCTCTCGATCAATAATCAAATCTTCGATAGTTGAGAAATTATTCCCATATTGTATATATCACTCCAATATCATAATAAAAACGTCAGATATCAAGCTTCAATACCAGCCTTTTCCGAATTTGATACAGATTATGAAGTTGATTTCATTTTATGCGATTTTCATGACTATTTCGATGGCGTTTTAGACTGACAGATTTAATAAACATGAACCTGAATATCGATTTGATCCATAAGAAATTGATAGGGAAAAATACTGAGATATCTTTCAAATTCAGACAACCAACAAATTTTAGTGTTTTCTTTTCAGTAAACTCGTTGGAAGAATGATAAAAAATTTGCTAGTGAGTGTATACGAAGGCGAAATTTTGATAATCGAGGGAAGAATGAATAATCTCATCATTTCACAAATATTGACTATTGCAAAGAACGGATATGCCCCGATTGAAATTCAAAACCCCATCAACAAAAAGATTTCAGTAAAATTACTCAAACTGTTACCTTTCACCCAATTTGTATCCACGACATACGAAATATTCACTCTCGAATCTTTGACAAACCCTGTTAGACAGACAAATGACTATTCGCTTTCAAATGAAAGTGCATTACGATTTGTAATAACATTCTCAACAATAAAGCTCATGTCACCTTTCTTTCTAAAGTTGAAAATGACCGACTTATGTGGCAATATTTATTTCGTTTACTAGAACCAATAATTTTTTTGTTTTGGCGAATGAAGAGCTATAAAATATCGAATGAATATTCAAAAACACCGCTTTTTTGTTGAACATATATTTGGCCCCTTCTCTTGACACTACGTGATGCTTTCAACATAATTCGGCCATCATTTCTATTAATTATAGTTTCAATATAATTATTCAGTTCATCTACATTATTATGTTCTATTTGTACACCTCATTTTTCAGAAATCCCCAAAAATAAAAATCTAGAGGTATCATGTCTGGTGAACGAGGACGCCACTTAACAGGACCCTTTGTAGCAATCCATCTGTTTCCAAAACAGTCTCGCATCATTATTTTTACACCACTGGAATTATGTGCTGGTGCTCTATCATGCTGAAAATAGATCATCTTCCGAGCCTCCAGATCAAGATCATCGAAAAACTCTTCCAACACTCTTGTCAATAAATTAATGTAACGGGTTCCGTTCAAAGAACCATGGAAGAAAAATGGACCGATAACTCTGCCTCTAAATAGAACACACCAAACAATAATACTGAATCGTCTTCGCGAATTGTGAGGATGGACTAGAAATGGATTATGTCTACACCAATAATAAAAATTCTTTCTATTATACAGCCCACAATTTGAAAAATTAGCCTCATCGCTCCATATAATATTTATATAGAAGTTGGATCTTGTCTGCATTTATTCATGAACCACCGACAAAACCCTAATCGTCTCTCAGGGTCACCAGATTCTAGTGTTTGCACTGGTCTTAAATTATAAGGAGAAATCTTATGTTTCTTCAGAATTCGTTGAATAACAATCAGTGGAACATCTATTTCTCTAGATAAATCTCTGATGAAATTATTTGGATTTACCTCAAAGTAGGCTGAAACGTAAATTTCTGTATCTTCAGATACAGAACGTTTTTCAGTTCTCTTCTTAAAAACTTTTTCATTGTTCCTGAATCGATGATGAAGCACAGCAGAAAAAAAACGCCGATTAGGTAATTCAAGATCGGGGAACGAATTGCTGTAGTGTTGGAGTTCTCTTACGCTATTTTTCTGGCAAACCAAGAAAAATTTCTAATATATCACATTTTTCTCAATGGGAAAACGGCATTTTGAAAAATATTCAAACAGTAGTTGACAGTTACAATGTGACATTATCATGATATACTTGAGAATATTTCACAAATGGTATTTCAACAAGGTTTCATAGCAACTTGATTATTCATAATAATTCTGTTTTATCGAATCAAACACTTTGATCACGGCAGTGATTAATGAATCATTAATCACTGCTGTCAGATGCTTCCTACATAGACGAATCCGTCAAAAATGAAACCAATGTAGCCAACAACATGTCATCTTCCATTCAACCAAAAGTAAACCAAATGAATCAATGTACATATAATTCACATGTTTCGGCAAGTCACCAAAACATTAGTTTCAATGTTGATTCTATTCCTGCGAATAACTTGACCAATTGTTTAAATAACTTATGAATAAATATTTGTAATATTTGTTAAGTGAAATACATAGATTTCGGTGGTAGTTATCATGAGATGTTATACCTACGATTATTATAATTTTTGATAACTATGTACTGTGTATAGATGAACAATATTTGTTGAACTATTTCTTGAAATGAAATAATAGTGTTTCTGAAAATATGTATGTAATGTAACGAAATTCTCTAACAAAACACTTCGACAAAAATATTTATTAGTAGTGGATAAAGTATAGTTATCCATTCGCGTATAATGGCTATTATTCTATGGGAGATTTACTAAACTTCACCTCTTGAATAATAGCCATCATTACACTATACTAATATACTATTATTCTATCGTTTTAAATTTGTAGTTTCGCTAGCTTTTTGATTCATTGATTCGATAATTTCAATTTTAATTCCTCAGCTTACATTATTTATCATGGAAAAGTTCTTCAGACAAATACCAGAGACGAATACTGAATTTTTTGACGGTGCTTTTGAAATTTTTTTATTGACCGTTTTATATTCCAATAAATTTAGAAAAAATCAAAATCTTGTCGCGGAGCTTGAATTGACAAAGGCGCACAATACCATGCTTATACATACAATAATGTTATAAAAATACAGATATGTAGAAGTCCTTGGCTTTCTGCTCTGCTAAGGGACAATTGTTCCTGGAACAGGAAAATTTTCAAGTAATAAATGGCTTTCGAAAGTCACCGTGCATGGTGTGTCGGTCCTGTATCTCTAAAAGTAATGTTTTCCGTGGAACGGTTTCCCAAATACACTGACGCTAGTTCGAGTAGAACTAGAAAAAGTTTTGAGAATTTCATTATGATTTCATAGTAACTATGGATCAAAATTTATCTATACAAAATGCTGTTTCTGAAATTAACAACTCAATAACTGTAGAATTTATTGTAAATAATATTCGATGTAAGATCAAAAGTTCCAATTTAAAAAAATTGTTATTACTAATTATTAACATTCACCTTTCCAGCTCTACAGCTCAAAAACTGTTGACTGGAGAGTGCTTGCTCAGAGAACTTTTTTATAGCAAAATTTACAGATTTTCAGGTAGAACCGAGAAAAAAAATATCGTCTAAAATGAAACACCCTAATATATATGTTTTCGAGGGGGACACATTTCAGATGTATTTTTCTACCTGTGCCTTCAACCCCCTAGCAAGGGTGAGTAACAACCCTAAAATTTTAAATAGAAAGTGGAGTAGAGTGATATATCATTTGAAAGGGCACAAAATTATCTTTCCAATGATACCTAATTTGTTGTATTTTACTTG
>WOGR01009190.1:0-11467 GCA_015342045.1 Leptinotarsa lineolata | reverse complement strand
GATGCGCATATTGAATCTGGAAGATTATTGATGAAGAGAAAGAAAAATAAAAGGACCTAAAATACTGCCCTGAGGCACATCTCAAGTTGTTGTAACGAACTGATCAGATCGAGAGTTCCTCCTATCAACTGACTACTATTTGTTTCAGATATGAAGTTAAAAGAGTATGGGCTGTTCTGAAAAGCTGAAATTTTCAACAAGATAAAGAAATGTTAAGTACTACTTTGTCGAATGCCTTTTCACGTTCAATGCAAATGAATGCAAACCCAGAAAAGACACCTTCGTTACTGTCGATTTGTAATTCAAAATAAGATGTTGGAAACTACTCAATTTGTTATATAATATAATCTCAAATAAATTGCCTGAACAGTTTATGTTTACCACTGAACGGTAGTGTACAACGTTTGTTTGTATAAATGGGGTTTCATTCCCTAACAAAAACAAAGGTTACTAGTTTGTATCCAGAATATTCCTTCATTTTATTAGCGATCCAATCATCACAAGCAACCTTGAGAACATTGTAGGCATGTTTGAGATATGTTCCTCTTTAAAAAATCTTCAAAACGTACACGTTTTGCGGACGATTTTACTCGAAAATAATCTCCTGAGCAAATAAACAAAAGCCAAGGTTACACGAAAACGCGAAATCATTTATGCATATTAATTTTTTCTGATTTGCGATACAAACAGTTTTTTTGCATGATTTCGTCATTAACCGTGAAGAAGTAATGAGAATTACTATTCAAGTTGTTTGTGTAAGTAATGAACGACGAACCTAATAACACATTGGATTATCACTTTCAGTACATCATTAAATGCTAATTTCAAGACTCGATTTTTTGAAAGGTTGACTTTTTTCAAGATAAGGGAAAATATCTGACAGGTCCTCCTTTGAAGCGAATGAAAAACACTCAAAAAAAATTTTCTATTGAAAAATAATTAAATCGACTACATTGATTTAGCCATTTAACCGATTGAAATGAACATAAATCGATGTCAACGTGTCATAAATCAGTGTCAATCATGTCATAAAGCACTGTCAACATCAGTATGTTTGACAGATGATTTTTCATTTTCAGAACATAATTATATTTCACATAAATCCTGAATTTCAGATTTTAAAAATGAGTTTTTCAAGTTTATATTATCGTTTTTTTTCTGGAAACTACACCAAGCTCAATCTATCAAAATGCGTGCAATCCCATAATTTTTCAAAATTTTACTTTCGAATAAACGCTTTCGTAAAGATAGATATAAAAATTTGAGAAGCGGCGAATAGCCGTGATACTCCCTAGGTGGCTCGGGGAGTTATAAGCATTGCCTACCCAGAGCTGATGACTATATAGCAGTGGTGCTGTTGACAAAGAAAAAATAATTGAGTTAAAATCCCAAATTTTTCAAAATGTTGCTTTCGAACGAACATTTTTGCGTGTGATCTTTTGAGATTAAATCTCTCGACTTACGGTCTCGAGATATTGAATTATTATAATTTCAAGTTATTTTCCTAGTAACATTTCGAATATTACGATCCTGCACATATTTCAACAGATTGAGCTTGAAGCACTCGAGTAAATTTTAATAGTGTAATATAATTTGGTTTTGAATCAAATTGAAATTAATTAATAGTAAAAAACTATTTTAAGTATGAGCTTTTATTTACAACTACTAGAAAGAAAACAGTGAACTCTCAATTAAATCAAATTCATCAGTTTATTACATCATAAGATTTTTATAGTTATGCCAACATCAAGTAACATTTCTTTTTTTGTTTCTATATCGCGACAAGCTTCTATATTATATTATTTGTGAAATGTAATAAATTGATGAGCTTATTCAATTTATTACATCGACTTCATCGAATCCCGAGTACACAATTTTTATGCTGACGGAATTAATCGATTTGTGTTACGTTGACAACAGTGCAGTGATTCAAATGTCGCTTATTTCGAAGTAGACTAATTAAAACGGACAAAACTTGAAACAACCTGATACAAATATTACATCTTGAATAAAAGCTTGTAAAATGTTTCTTTTAACTTTTTATGTATTATCAGGTTTAAAATAGTTCGGTAGCGAGTGGATACATTTTATTACTGTATGATAGAATTGATCGATACTCAATACGATACGTTAATAAGGGTAACAGTAGCATTAAAAAATAAAAAATAGTTTTCTATTTCATACGTTAAGATAATTGATATTTACATGAATTTTCTTCTCTCAAATAACCATGGATTAGTTGGTTTTTTTGAATAAGGTAAATTCACACATTTATATTCTATGTATGTACTCAGGGACTAGAGACTAGACGATATTTACATCATTGGTCATCACTCATATTTGAAAACTGAAAAAACTAGAAGAAATTGTCGAGATAAATGTAATAATAATATTATTTCAGTTAAAGAAAATCCCTTCTTAAATGAAATTTTGAAAAACGAATAAAACCCAGATTCAAAATCATTGATGCAATTTTCAATCAGCCCAGAGGATTTGTTGATTATTAGCCGTTTCAGAAATACTGAGTGGTGCTTCGACTTAAAAACAAAATGTTGAATACGATGAAAATTGTCACGAAAAACCCAGACACGGACGAGAAGCACCCAATAGTTCAAAGAATTGCTTCAGTATCAAAATATTTCCCACTGAGGAAAATCGCGAATTTCTTGCCGATCTCTATAAACCAAATTGCTAAGCTCTCATTATATGCTGTTTACAAAACTCGTTACTCTATCCTACAGGATTTTCCACGATCAGTACCCTTCAAAAGAAATATTTTTAAACTTCACGCCGATTCCACGTAGCAATCTAAACTGAAACACCTTCAATTCATAGTTATCACCAAACACAAAACGTTATCACTCAAAACCGCGACATTCGCACGGTACACCTCGTTCGGTCTAGAGACTTCCCCGAACCGCCTAGTACTGCTCACTGCTCGACGTACCCTGGACCCATTAACCAAACTACCTGTAGATAAGATGATGCCACATGTGGTCAAGGTACGTCCATAAAGATTCGTCACCACCGTGTATGCTGTACGCGTTGAAGGTTATTATGCAAACGTACCATACGTACCTTGATGCCGCGTACGATACCGAGAAACTTGAATATGCTATGAATTAGGGGCGATCGATAACACAATGAATCTAAGTAATATGACGTATGAGTACTTTTGTTTCGTCTGATTCTAGCGTTTGCTATAATCGCCAGCTTTGAGACCCCTTCACTTTGTTCCGTCAAAATTCATAAATGTATAACGGTGTTAGAAGAACTGATCCGAAAAAAGGGGTGGTCAGTTTCCAACAACTAGGTGTGAAGCTTTCTCAATAGTAAATAATCATTTTGTTTACATGAATGAAAAGATCAGTAATTGGATCTGTTTTTTCATCACCTACAAAATTTTTGATTCTGGGTGGAAGCTAAAGAGAGAAAGTATATATTCAAAATGGGTCCTTGTATCATTCACATGTTTATTGTCAAGAGTGAGAAAAAGAAATGAAGCTCTGAAATCAACAAGGCCATCTCTACGAGGAAAAACTGTGCCTCTTGAGGAAAATTACAAACTTACAATGAGAAGAATAGTACTGTTACGTTTTCTCCGTGAGTTCGACAGTAATTGGCTACACTATACAGTTTATTCCACAACCACATTGTCACCAACACACAAATCTTCAATTGTACTTAAGACTATTACTCAAATATTTATCGCCTTATCACTTCGTACCGCACTTTCAACTAGACTAACTCAATCTGCCTGTTGGATTCATTGATAGATGACGATGACTGCAATGAAAATGATATCGGGCGATATGTTAAACGGGCACACGGCACACATGTTATCAACCGAAAAGAAGGAGGAATTGATTGAAAACTGTTGCTTCCCTTCCGCGACCTATAACTTTGCGGAAAATGCAAAACATTTAAAGAGAAAATTTAGTTATTCTTGATTGAAAACATACTCTCCATGGTTGGTATATTCCAGGCGCCAAAAAGAAGCATTTTGTAAATATTTTACGTTGTTCCCACCAAATCCAAATTCATCTAGAGGTATGTTGGAATCATTTGTTATAAGGCCCTTTTGTAAGGTCAAAGATATTCACGAGCAGTTCAAAAAGCACATTGAAACCCACTTCCTTAAGGAGGCATTGAAAACTGCTAAATCTTTTCTCGAAGGTGTGCCTGTCGATTTGCAACTGAACAAATATTCCCAGGGAATTATTGAAGAAAATCACAAAATAATTATAAAATCTATAATTTCATGCATTACGTTTTGCGGGTCACACGACTTAGCACTGAGCGGTAAATATTATGGTGAAGAGATTCTCGAGGATTTATATAGGCTGCGAATTGACGCGGGAGATTTGATTTTAAAGAAACACGTTAAGCAAGGGAAAAAGAATACAAGCTACCGTTCAGAGGATATTCAAAATGAAATTATTGGTATTTGTGGAAGCGTTATTAAGACTGATATTATGAAAAAAGTGAAAGAAGCAGCAGCATATAGTGTGCTAGCAGACGAAACAGCTGATATTTCTGGCATTGAACAACTATCGATTGGGATGCGATATTTTGATGAAGAAATACAGAAAGTCTAAGAAATGTTTGTCGGATTCGTTGAGCTAAAAGATTTGGATGCGAAATCAATTGCATATAGCATAGATGAGTTTTTGACAAAAGAAGATCTGAATATAAATAAATGCGTTGGTTTTGGTTTCGATAGTTGTTCAACGATGTCAGGAAAACATGGAGGGGTACAAGCGGTCTTACACAATAGGTACACCAAAGCCTCTATCCTCATTGCTCGTCCCACAAACTGAATCTAGTTATCAGTGATCTAAATTCACTTCCTGAAATTAAAAATGCCATGGGAACCACCAAAGATACTATAAACTTTTTTCGGGAATCAGTTTCGAGGAGGAAACTTTGCGAGACAAGATGGAGTGAGAAACACAAAACCATCAGAGTTTTGAAAGAAAATCTTCCAATAATTCTGGAAGCCTTACAAACATTATCTCAGGAAGGAAATAGTGCAACTCGGAAAAGTGCCTTCCAACTGCATGCGGCTACTTCCAGAATTTCTTTCATTCTCGGAATTATGTTAGTAGCCAAATACTCGGCTTTGATGGAACCCGTTGTCAACGTATTCCAATCTGTAGCTTTGGACGTGGTCAAAGCCTCGGAACACGTTAAAAGGATTTTACTTTTAATTAAAAACCACCGTGAAAATCAGGAAAAAGTGACAGACCAAATTATAAAGGAAGCTACTGCTGTTGTGGAGAAAGTCGGACTGGAGGAGGACATTACATCAATGCTACGTATTACGGAGAAACAACGTCATAGAAGCAGTCATCAGAATACTGGAAGAGGTCTTTAGTAATACCATACTTGGATTCAATTTTCACCTCCTTTGAAGTACGTTTTGCTGAAGAAGCTCCACCCTTAATTGTTTTTAGCCCGAATAATTGCTGTTTCATAATTGTGTTTGTATGTTTTAAGTTTTATAGACTTCTCTATCAGCAGGATTTTTTGAGGAGGTACTCACTGTCAGTAGTAGGTTAAAGTTGTTCCTCATCTGTCGTAGTTCATTACTGAAGAAAGTAGTAGGTCTTTTTTTACTGTTTTCAATCTTATCAGTGAAAAATGTTCACATACAAGAGAACTATATGTATTATTTAAGAAGTCAGCCATCATGTTCATAGGAAAATGGTTGTCATGAAACATCCACCAATCAACTTGTTCAAGAAATTGTTTCATGGTATCCAGTCCATTCTGAGTCACTATTCTGTTTCACTTAGGTTCAGCAATATCTGAAGAAAGATTTAAAATTTGTATGAACTGTCCACTATGATCTGAAAAACTAGGATCTGATGTTCCAGTACAGCACTCACTGTCGTTTAAACTTGTCATTATATTTTCTAGGTAACTTGAAGATGTGCGATTCACTCTAGTAGCAGTAGTTATTTTAGGGTTTAGTCCAAACGATTTGATGATATTCTACCAGGAATTAGAGATGTAGTTATTTTCAGAAATGTCGATATTAAAATCTCGCATTAATATTATGTTTTTATAATTTGCTGATATCATTGCTAGAAGTTCTCCAATTTAAAGAGGATAAAGAGGATCTGTATGTTGTTATCAATGCAATTTTTTTTTAAATTCAGGACCACAAAATTCTGTTTGCACTTAGAACACAATGATTTGTCTTTAATTATATTTCTGTTGGTATGTTTGCAAGTAGTAAAATTCCTTCTTTCTGAGAGCTACTTCACACGAACTTGACCCGGCGGCCATTTTATTTTATTCATGATAACTTCTAAGCGCCGTGACGACCCTCGTCAGCGGGCTTTTCGGTAGAAAGAACTTGAAAAAATTTCTGAGACAGTCTCGTGATATATTCAGCCGATCTAACAAATCAGCCAATGAAATACATCTGTCACTAATCGTGCAAATACGGAGCACCTTATTGTGAATCGTCTCGAGTCTCCGTAGAGTTATCTCGAGGCTGCAGAATACGGGAATGGCGTACAACATAGCTGGTCTTATTACTTGTTTATAAATAAGCAGCTTGTTGTCAACACTGAGCTTGGAGTTCCGTGCAATACTTGCGTTTTACCGCCGCAGCCGCTCGTTGCATCGCCAAGTTCAAGTGTTGCCGCCTAACCAGGATAACTCTCAGATATCGCACGCTTTTCTGCTCATAAATGCTTTTGCCTTTGATTCGCAACTTCCCGAAGATATTTACGTTGGTAATTTTTTTTGTGAAGTTGACGAGCTCAGTTTTTGATGCGTTCATCTCAATATCCTGTAAAAGTACGGTACGACCATCCTGTCGTGGTGGATCTGTAATTGCTGCTTAGCCACCTCGCTCGAGAACAAGTGTGCGTAAATTGCGGTATCATCCGCATAGATACCCACATTCGTTCGCGAATGGGAAAGTCGTGCTTGTACACGTACAGATGCGGTGATAGGCAGGACTCCTGCGGAACACCTACTTTAATTGGGTAATGTGCAGATGTGGTTTAATCCACAGAAAAAGTTCGGTTGTTCAGGTAGGATGCAAAAATCCTAATCACGAATAAAGGCATGCCTACAGAGTACAATTTGGCGACAAACCCTTCCGTTCATGACTTGTCAAAGGCTTTCTGAATGCCCAGCAGGACCAAAACTGTATTCTTCCCTTGATGGAAAGATTCCTTCATTCTGTGAACAACTCTGATCAATTGCGAAGTTGTGTTCCGCCCTCGCTGGAACTCGAATTGCTTCTCCGGGATGAATTAAATCTTCTACAGGCGAAGCGGTTTACTTAGCAAACTTTACTGAGCAGCGAGATCGGACGATAACTATCAATCAGGTATGTAGCTTTACCGGCTCTGTAAAGGGGCCCTACCTATACACGTTTCAGACAATTTGGGTAATAATGATGTCTAATAGTCGCGTTGGCAATATGCACTAGCTGCACAAGACCTTTGCGAGGGAGATTTCGGAGTAGAACCGCCTCGATTTCATCGAGCCCCGCGGCTTTGTTTTTCCCCAGATGCTTGGTGGTCTCTACAATCTCGTCGTAGCTAGTAAATCTCTGCTCCGTCATGCCCGGAAGGGGCCTCTTCCTGACCATATCGGCGACCCTGGTGGCATTTTTATGCTTAACACAATCGTCGGGTTTTACACGGTGCACCCCGGCAAAGTACTCCCCGAACATCTGAGTCTTTTGGTGGTCCCTCACTGCGTGTACCTGATCCTTCTCTATGGTAGGTATGGCCTTGAAGCGGTTATCCAGCGTCTTAGCCTCCACACAGAGTGATCTTGCACACTATATAAGACTCTCGAGCTTATCCTGCTACCCTCGAATATGCACCGCAAGTCTCAGATTGGATATCTCGATGTCCTTTCACCACCACTTTCATCGTCGACCTGTTTCTGGATTTCCGAATGTTTGAGACCAACTACTTACAGACCATATCGAGATCATTTATCGATATGTGGCTTTTTATCACGGTTAATCCATTCATAGTCGATATGAACTCCCTCGAGTCGGTGCTAATGTAGTCATACTTTAGTCTCCTTGTTTTCGAGTTATCTCTAGTAAGACTAAAGAGCACCAGACAGTGGTCGGAGCTCAGCTCGTCCACTGCGACCAGCTCGCTCAGGTCTCTGATACCATTTTTGTTAAGGACAAGATCAATCGTGGAGGGCGACGAACCATTCCAAGGATAGTCGGTCGACTCATCTGGAAACTCAGTGTTATTATTGTTGTTCAGAGAGTATTCCCACAGAGTCCTCCCGTTGACGTTAGGTTGGTTGTGGCAGTTCCACTCGCGCCTCCTGACGTTAAGGTCTCCCACAACCAGTACCTCAACAAATTATCCAAATCGTGCGTAGAGAAGGGCCCATCCGGCCGGTTATACTCTGCAATTATGCAGGTACCCTCAGCGAGCTAAGTTGCTGAGATATCTGCGTATCTAATGATGATACCTACCCCACCGTCTCTCACTGCGTTAGGGCGATCTACTCGGACGGAGACAAAGCCGCGTAATTTCAGTTTATGTTCCCGCCGAAGCCTCGTTTCGGACAGAAACATTATATCCACCTTATGTGCGTGGATGAAATTAACAACACTGGGGGTATTTGTTGCTAATTCCATTCACATTCAACATGCATGTCTTTATTGGCATTTAGAAGTTATATTCATGAATACCGCCCGCGAACATCGTGAGGTTCCCTCGCCATCATCTTTAGTCGCCCAGATGATCTCCGAAAGGTAGACCATTTCGCTGAGCTTCCGGAAGCAATTGGTTGCTTCCTGGAGATTCTACTGGGCTCCAATCGTGGGTCATCAGCTAGTAAAGCGGTGGGAAACGGAGGCGAACCAACAACAGGTTGATGTGTATTTTTTATGTAGCAGTAGCCATGGTTTCTCAGGCGTTAACCTTTGATGTGGAGAGTGAATGAAATGAGAAAAACAATGAAACAAAAAACACATTTTTTACCAAAATTTATTATATAAAGAGTATAATACTATAAGATATTCAAAAATAGGAACCAGTAATACTGGATTATTTAAATCTACTTGGCTTTTTGAAAAAGTATCATATTAAAATCAAATCACATATCATGTTTTAGGAAGAATCACAAATCAAATCACCGAAACTTAACAAATTCTTCGAATTTACTCTACATTAAAATGAATAGGTATTAATTTTTTTGGCAGTGGTTTCAAGAATTATATTCACAGGTGAATTTTGAATTCTACATTTTTCTGTATCATTCCAAATATTACCTGTTACAGCCGAAATAGAGCTTATAAACAGCTCCTCCTTTACTTCTTTATCCATCGCGCGACACCTTGAGTACTGAATAACGAATATATTATCCAAATAACTCATATAATTTAACAATAATATTATTTTAAAGACAATAGAAAAATTATAAATCTCACTTAGATTTTTCAAATAACTGTTGACATTAAATGCCTAAAACAGTATATAAGGAATATAAATTATTGGACTATCTGAAATGAAAATTAACAAGAGATTACCAATCTAATGATTGAACTCTAGGTTTGTTTCTTGGACTAATTATCAGTCTTATAGAATATGAATCAGTCTCAACATTATTGCATCAAGGTAACTCTTAGTTAATAAATGAAAATTCATCAATATGAAATAAATAATAATAGTGTGTTTTGTGTTGAAATTTGTTGCACAATGTCTTCCAAAACTTGTAGTTATTTCATTAATTTCATATTTACGACCATAGTGAAAAATTTGATAGAATTTAAACTGGGATCAATTAAAGGTACCACTTTCTTGTAGCTAAAATTTGTGTTGAAAATTTTGTATATACGAGTGATGATACTTCAAAAACGATACTTAAATAAAAGCATTAGAACCTGGTTAAATCTACCTAATGACTAAAAACTACAAAAAACAAAACTGTATGATAAGCATTCGCTTTCCTAAAGTAGACTTCTTAAAAAACCTCGATTATTTTCTAATTTTTTTGAAGGCGATATCTATATATCCAATATTACAAGTCAAACTTAGACTGTAATAGGGTTTAAATTTTTTTTGTTTTCAATATTTTTTAGCATTACGAAAGATAGGATTCAGTTCAAAAAACTTGTATTCGATTGTTAGCAAAGTCTACCACCACGATGTGTCCCTTTGGATTCAGGCAAATGCCAGACGGTACGTTGAGTTCCCCGTTTCCATTGCCTTCCTTTCCAAATTTCCATAATAAAGTGCCATCAGTTCGCAACACTTTGATTCTGTGATTCTTTGAATCGGCGATTATTATGGTACCGTCGTCATCGCAAATAATACCTTGGGGCCGTCGAAATTCGTTATCATCAGATCCTTCTCTACCAAAGAATGTAGCTTGTGTCAAGTTTGGGTCAATTACCGCCACTCGATGGTTATTGAAGTCTGTGACTAAAATGTCGCCGTTTGGTGCGAAGCACACTCCCCTGGGACTATCGAATTGTTGGCTCATATGATAGCTGAATCCTTCACAGCCGAATTTACCTAAAAAGGTGCCATTGGCAGAAAACAGTTGAATTCTGTGATTTCTAGTATCTGAGACGATGATGTGACCGATTGCGTTACAGGCTACGTCCCAAGGGTAGTTAAATTGACCATTGGCGGCCCCAATCTTCCCAAATGTTAGTAGAAAACTTCCATCTGGCTTGAATACTTGTATGCGATGATTATCTTTATCTGACACTACTATATGGCCTTCGTGGTTAATGGTTATCCCAGCAGGTCTGTTGAATTCACCGGGTGCCGAACCTGCTGTTCCGAAACTAAATATGAAGGATCCTTGTGGATCGAACACTTGTATCCGATTGTTGCTGCGATCAGCAACTATTATATTACCATCACGATCGCAGCAGACTCCCCAAGGACGGCACAGCTGACCATTAGCTTCACCTAAAACAAACATGAGATGAGCATCAATCGAGTTTATTGGTAAAATTATTGGATTTGTGAGGAAGATGTTTTACTTAACATCAGTGACCATAAAATGTACATTTCTTGTATTGAAATAAATGACTCAAGTAGACCTAAAGATAATTATATCGAAGTGAAAAAATATGACACCAAAAAACTCGATGAAAAATTAGTATATTTGCATGATACAATTCATTTGTATTCAGATATTAATGATTCTTGTTCCTAAACCTTGGTTGGATTATCAACAATCACAATTAATTAAAGAACGTGATAAATATTTTTTCGAAAAAAAAACTTTTCCCAATTCACAATTTTTGAATGAAAAATATCCTTACTTCAATAAATTGGTTAAAAAACTATAGAGTGATTTTTTGCTGGTATATTTTTGGCAAAACTGTTTTTGACAGATCACGCCTGAATCGTGTCTTGTGTCATTGTCAAACTTGTTCAGTTTGGTCTATAATTTAACCATGAATCGACTTACGAATGAACAACGCTTGCAAATTATTGAA
>WOGR01009189.1:0-11468 GCA_015342045.1 Leptinotarsa lineolata | reverse complement strand
TATATAACAAAACAATTTGAATCATATGACCTTCTATCTACTGAATGACTGATAATTTTACGATATGTTAGATATAAACTAATCACGACTTCAAACATTTAAAAATGAATTACACCAACTCATTGAATGGACATTTAATAAACCAAATACCGATTTCCACATTAGAAAACAAATTTAAGAAGAATTCAGTTCAATTTGATAATTCAGTAAATTTTCAGAATTTTTAACTCAAATAATTTCCAAGTATTCCGAAAGATTAGTTTCAAAGCTTCCTCTTCCGAATGTAATACGTCACAGTCGTGATTAAACTTATGCCCCTTTGACAAAAGATGGTTTGTTAATAATAATAATAACAATTATGATTTTGTGGAATTGGTCTTGACATTTCGGAAACTACTCCTATATTCTTTTATTCTTTGGAGAAAGATTTTCTCCGTTTGGCCAAAATAAAGTTCAGGGCAAGAACTATGAGTTAACTCAAATACTTTATCCGACACTGAAGTTTTGTCTTTAATTGTCTTAAATAAATTTGTTTGAATTACCATTCGTTCTGTAATCTACAGCCAAGTCTGTCTTTTCCAAAAAACGTGCGATATTATTGGTTGGTTTACTAAAGTATGTCCTAAGACTATATTATCGTTTCTTGATGTGGGATAGACCTGGCTTGTTTTCGTAGTTTTTAGGAAAGGATAGAGTCAATGATACCTGTTTCGGAACCATTGTTGATAGCAGATTTTTTGATCGAACTCATTTTTTTCTGAAAATTACTTTCTGACAGTAGAATAATCAATAGTCTGTGAAGCATACTATTGAATGCTGCAACTCATGCTGACAGGGCTGTGTCGGGGAATTATGTGAGACTGTCCATATAGGATGGTTTGTGGAAAATTGATTACAAAATCGTGTTTATTATCAATTTTAGTAAAAGTCAAGTCTAGAAAATTCTCTGATTTACTTACCTCCATTTCAGTGGTGGAGGATGAATTTGATCGAAGAGTGAAGAATTCAACAACTGCCAACTAAGATATCATTCACCTATCTGTACCTGTACAAGGAAGTGTTATTCAACTGATTATTATGAATTGTTAAAGTTTCCGACTGCCATTTCATTTGAAATATAAGAGAAGCAAAATAAACCGAAAAAGATATTCCTTCACATTAAGAATCAGTGGATCAAAGAAAGTTTGAAGGAACTGCGCATTTATCATCAAAATGTTTTGATCCAGTATTTTATTTCCATTTCATGGATGATATGCCATTCATTTTTTCTTTTATTAGATCTCAACAAACAATGGAAGTCGAAACCTTTAGGAAATATAAAAAACACCATTGCTTCTAAGAGGATGAAATATGGGATAAGGCTGGTAACAACTTTAACTGCAAAAATGTCTTGGATTTCACTTCCTTAATGAGGTGCTTTTTGAATTCGAAATGCAGCGCTGATTGCAGAAAGTTATTCGAAGAACACAAAACACTAACGCTCTTTTTATATTTTGAAATAACTTTTAATTATTCAGAAATTCCATCATATACCTAGGAGCCGTCGATTAATCACGTGAGGCTTGAAAGTGGGGAAGGGGTTTAGCAAAAATAATGAAATATCACAAGGGGGGAGCGGATGTGTGGTAAAATATCACGTGTATTTATTTTTTCGTGAAACGCGCGATTTCTAAACCGAAAAGCGGCGTTGCCAGGCAACTAACGACGTCCCCGTGCACCACGACGACCGCCCGGCTCGGCTTGGCAGTTGCCAGTTACATTCTGTTACTTCGGCGCCGAATACTTGCATACACCGTCACCTCGTACGGTTTTCATTAAAACAATGTCTAAACTTGGTGATCTGTGTAAAGACCTATTTGCAGAGTATAAGAAAGGAAAAATTTCGAATTTTTTTATAGGTACTGAAAAAATACACGTGATTTTTGGTGTGGGAGGGGTTCAGTCTCTAACCTCACCACCTATCACCAAAGGGAGGGGGTTAATAAATGCTAAAAAATCATCACGTGATTAATGGATGGCCCCCAGTACTGTCCTATCATACCACTTCAAACTATTGATGCCATATCACCCTAGGATCTACGATTCTACGAATCTACGAAAATGTAGATTCGAGGAAGTTACAGTTCCATAATTCGAAAAAATACATTCTTTTTAATAATCTTCTGATGACGACAACTTTGTTAGCAAAACGCATGTCAAGAATAGTAAGGTTTTGATTGTCATATATACAGTAAGTACGGTTCTGTGTTTGATATCGATGGTATGTGTTTTTGTATTTGATGTTTGGCATTCCTCTATTGGACGCGAAATGAAGGCAGTTTATGATCAGTGGCGTTTTAATAAACAACACTCTGATGTGTGATATAAATCGGGTAAAAAACATCAGAGTATCCGTTATCTATTTGGAAAGTTGCGGATTCACGAAGACCCTATTTTTATTCCACATGAACTAATTATAAAAACTGAAACATGAACTGCTTGTTTGATTAAACAAATGTTGGGCAACCAGAAAACAAGGTGATGGTAACTGAGAAATCCAGGAGAAATTTCAAAATTGAAAACAAGTGTGAAGGAAATTTCAAAGGCTATCAACCGGTATCTTACTTGAATCCAATGGTATTGAAATATTTTGGGTGATTTTGACTCCCCACATCATGCGAATTCACAAAAAAGTACTCCCCTTCCTTTAAAAAAATCGACGGGTCCTTTGATTTTTCTGAAATGATGACGCAGCTCCTATAACTGCTCTATTTCATTTTCGTTTCAGACACCCTCTATTACTCGCGAAACAGCTCTTTGAAATGATTATTCATTGTTCCTTTTTCAAATAGAATTCGAGAATAATTTAATAGTGAGAAAAACATTTCTGAAAACCAGCTTTTATTTACATGTTCTGAAAAGAATGTCAAGATCAAGTACTTTATTGTATTCTTTTTCATCAACATAGGTGAAAAGGTGAATCTAACGGCAAGCTTTCAGATCATATAAATTACGTTATGTAATAAATTGATGGGTTTTGAATTTGATTTGCTTCCGTTTGGAAAATGTAAATGACGGCTTGTTTTGAAAGATGTTTTTCTACTATTTTATGATTTATCGATTTTTCAGTTATTGCAGAATGTATTACTTAGTAGATTCATTTCATTTTATGCATTATGTTGCATGGTCGGTCCCTACAATATTGTTTCTAGCATCACTAAACCTTCCCAAACGTTTGTCATCAAAATTAATATGGTGGCAATATTAAGTTCAGTCATTTTGAAATTTTCATCCTTAACCCTGTCATTTGACATCCATATCATGGACGTGTCTAAAAATTCAGTCCACCATCTTTGGGAGTCCGCCATATTGGATTGAGAGTGACGTCATTCAATTATCTAATCCTTTTTAGCAAACCCTTTCATTTGACACCCATATCAAGGGTTGCATGAAAAACTATTTCGCCATCTTTGCAAGTCCACCATATTGAATTTGAAGTGATGTCATTTTAATTTTCATATTGTTTTCATGTGAGTGTCCATGAAATATAGTTTTGGGAGTCAACCATATTGTATTTAGAGTGACATCATTCAATTTTTGTATTTTTTTAAGCAAACCTTTCCATTCTATACCCATATTATGGGGGTGCATAAAAAACTATTGGTATAGAATGGTTTCATTTAGCTAACCATTCATTTACATCAAAATCAAAGGTATATGCAAAATTTCCGCTCAATCGGTTAGGGATAAATGATTCAAAATTCAGTTGCAAGATTTGACCCGAACTAAGAATAATATAGAATGTGTTACTATGACCATTTGGATCGCTATTTTTGAGTTTCAGGAAGTAGGAATGTTAAGAGAAAGTAAAAGCTGTTTTGCAATACCATATTCTCGAACGATTTCTATCACAAACTGAGAGAATTGAATTTTCTCACCAATTCTACTAGTTGTGAGTTGGTTGAAGCCAGAGAATAAGATAGGAAACTATAACCTGAAAAGTGTCAACTGTCGAAGTTTACGAAACCCTATTTTGAACCATTTTAACTGATATGGACACAAACATTGCAGTCTACATAAAAACTAATAAAGAACCATATTTTCCTGAGTCAAAAACCCTTCTCAATTCGCCGAACTAGCTCACCCTAACCAACGATGAAACAAGTGAATCGTATCAGGTAAGAAATGCAGTGCAGTATATTATTTCCGATTTTCAGTTCTAGCCCAATCGATCACTCCCCCATGTGAGGAATTTCCACTACACATCGCTATTGTGGTATGTACTGGTTATTTCACAGATCATTGCATTCATTGCATTTTCCAGACCAAATCAAATATATTCCGAATAAGAGTGACTGCATAACTAAAGCCATCCATTTTGTGTAAATGACGCATCTTATGGTCGATTAGTCAGGCCGTATATCAACAAATGATTGATGGCGTTGAATCTGATAGCTTTCTAGATTTGTCGATGATTTGTGGACAGTAAAATGGAATACTTGGACTCATTAACAATATCTTGTTCGCAGTTTAATGCATTCATTTTTCACAGTTTCTTTTCAAATGCATGGAACATCGGAAATATTGTCAATGTACTGAATTCCTGATAATATTTCATTGAAAATCATTTACAATCCAGTGAAACAGAAATACAATTTTTAATAGGTAAACATTTTTGTTGGAATTTTTTTGAGCGCCCTAGCTGCTTCATCCATTAAAACATTCAATACAATTGAGTGATAATTCAGACATGAACACTCAATCAAACTTATAGGAATCACTAGATATCAGATACGTTTTGTTTTATTTCATACATTCACAAAATGAGTGTACCAAAAAAGTAATGATGAAAATGATAATATTATCAATTCCTGTTACTGAAGAAATAATATAAACTGCATTACCAAATTTTTGAAAGACAAAAAACAGATTTTTGAAATTTCATTGAGTACCTATAATAATTGATGTTACCTCTTTTCATCATTATGCTTACCTCAATTCGTGCTGGCATGCTTCTTATTGAATTGTCAATATTTCGCTGGGGTGAGTTCTCCAATGACGTTTGAATCTGCTTCCCTATGAGCTATAATCCTTTTTTTGCTGATTCCATGAATTTTCTATAAAATTAACACCTGGTGAGCATGTATGTCAATTCAGAACTTCCATTCCCTTAGCTTCCTGAGCAATTTATCTGAATTCACCTCACAGTCTAACTGCAAATACTAGCACTAAATCATCATTTCTTCCACCAGTTTGTTGCAAGGAAAGAAAATTATTTCTTACCACCATCATGATGCCTTACCAAAACATTACCATTTTTCCTTTGCAACATTAGCAACTTGAAGTCTAGTTTGTCTTCCTGAAAACAATTTTCAGTTTTATTTTCTGGTGTTAGAGGCACCGGATAGAACGGTCGATTATGTTTTGTCGTGATAACTCTGGAACTCGTATCTTCCTTTTATTGTTTTAATTGAAAGTTGCCGTTTGGGTTTAGAATAAAAAATCTTTGGATTTCTCTCAACCCATTTGTACAACGCTCCTGTCAATCAGTATCGACTCTTTGACGACTTTGTCATGGTCTGTTCTCAAACTACAAACTACAATGGCACATTCCTCGCTTAATAAGATCAATAATTTTAACAAATTAATAGATGTACCCGTTACTACGTGGTAGATCATCATGAAAAATGAGAAATGAAACTCAATTTTTCTACCACTTTTATTTATAACTAACGTTACTGCAGGTTCGTCCTAGAAGGACAGTTTCAAACTCATACATTGAAGTTTAATGTATAAGTGATGTATTGCGTGTACTCTTTTCGACAAATTCCTAATCTCAGGTATATGTATCTTCTTCCAATATCTGAAATGTGACTTTTCATTTGTTTTTCTCAATAGAATCTCCTTCAAGGGTAAGATTGATGAGCCCACACATGTATGATGTACCTTGTAGGATAGCCATCAGTTATTAGTTGATTACAAAAACTAGTCCAATAAGACTTCAAGGTCTTACTGATTCTATAGCATCGAATGATTCTCATTTTAATTTAGATACTATGTTTTTGTAAATCAAATCATATAAAGGAACAATTTGTTCAGGCCAGTCTCAAACTCACTACACTGTAGGTTAATGGACTGACACCTATCAGAAAACAACTACTTCCCTGGCTAATACCACGAAGGGTGTTGGATTATATCCGACAGGTGTTAGTGCAGGAATTTTCACTGAAGTATTTCCTTTATATGCTGTTAGCGATACAACTGCCGGAATCGATTTTCATTTATTGAACGGGCACACTTGCAGACCGGTTTCGGGCTATTTGGCCTCTCGTCAGTGCAAGGTAGTGGCCATCATCAATATTGAGTCAATGATATTCCATAATTATAATTCGAATTCCTTGCAGTACATCATTCCTCACACTAAGCTGAGGCGAACAACAAACAACATGTTTGTCACTGCGCCACCTAGGTTACGAGGTACTAACCAACCGCATATCCGAAATTCGCCCAATTCTTCATATAAGGAAAGAAAACTCTCTTCATATAGTCAGTGGGCATACTTGAAGACTGGCTAGAAATCAAATCATATAAAAAAACAATTTGTTCAGGCCAGTCTCAAACTCCCTACACTGTAGGTTAATGGACTGACACCTATCAAGTATGCCCACTGACTATATGTAAAGAGTTTTCTTTCCTTATACGAAGAATTAGGCGAATTTCATCCCCTTTCATCCCCAGTGGGGCGGCCCCAGTGGCGGATTTACAGATTTGCCGCCCGTAGGCTATTCAATTTTTGCCGCCTATTAATAAATCATTTTTTCAAAAATTTTTTTCTCAATTTTAAGGTGAAACATGAATTCTCAAATTTTTTCAGAGTGGTGTTATGTAATAACTGAATTAGGTGACTCTTATAATTCTCAAATATTAAGGGAAAACCATCATTGTTATAATTTAGGCTGCTGTAAGTTTTAGTTCCATATGGTCATAAAGCTTTCCATTAACTTGCAAAAGGGAATACCTACTTATAATGGTCATGAAAATGTGACATTTGGAATATTTATTAGGTAGAAACGATGCTTTTTGATTCGGAGTATTGTTAATTTGCCACCCCGTGAAAACCATTCTGAAAATACATAAATAAAAGACCGCACTATTATTTTAGGTCACAAGTAATTGTTCACGTTTATCTCAATTCTGTTTATTCCAGTTCCTAACACCATGTATCAAACATGTCAGAATCCGCACTTTCACACTGTTTACAGAATCAAAATCCTAATAAACATCTTCCGTATCCTGTGCACTCCCATGTGCTGTTGCATACTTGAAATCGAATGCAAAATATCAACGGAATGTAAACATTTATCCTAAACCAACATAACATTCACTTCCCGTTTATTTTGGCCTACCATAATGAAAGACAATCCCTCTATCCCTCATAATCTTCGGCTTTAAAACAAAGAGCTAGGTATCATTAATTAGTCAGTCTTGTTAAGAACACAAAAGCAACTGGTGAGACTGTTTTGAATGTAAATCCTGTAAATTAAGTACCTACCTATAAAACTCAAGTAAAAATGCATTGTATATCTTTGACTCTGTAATAAAGTACTCGTTATGCACTGTTTGGGAAACTTTGGTGTAGTAATGAATCTTACTGGAATTTTATCACAACACCAAACCGTTATTTTTAACACCTTGACAAGTGTTTCGATCTTCCTCTTGAAGATGAAGACGAAGATCTTCCTCTTGAAGATGATCACATGAGTTTTATCACAACACCAAACCGTCATTTTTAACACGTGTTTCGATCATCAAGTGATCATCCTCAAGAGGAAGATCTTCCTCTCGTGAAACACGTGTCGAGGTGTTTAAAATAACGGTTTGGTGTTGGAATAAAACTCCAGTGAGATTCTGTAATAAAGGTTGAATACATGCAGCCAAATTTAAATAACCATTAAATCTACATTAAGAAATCCGATCCCATTGCAAGGCACGTGATATTGACGCAAAATTTTTGACAATAATTTAAATCTCGGAGAGTTGAAATAATGTTTTTTACAATATTGAGAAATTTTTGGGTAATAGTAACAATACAAATTTAATATCGCACAGATATTAGCAAATATGTCTGACATAGAACGATAAAATACAAGATTACATTCTGTGTGCAAAAGAATTTGCATATGTCGCTAATGGTAATTCAGACTCTATTTTACTACCTTTAGACGTACCTTAATGGACAGCTTTTGACTACTGAAGTGATTCTTTCCCATTTTATCAACTGACCATAATCACGTGAAAATGGTTGAACATATTTCAATCAGTTTCATTATTGGCAACACTTATTCGACAAAATATAAAAGAAGAAGACGTATATGATTGTAATTCAAAAACAAATTTTACCTCAAGTCAGTTTACTATTCTTTGTGTTGTTATTACAATACAATAAGCAACAATGTCAACTATTAATGCATGTGTTGCACCATTAATTAGATATGGTATGACCAAAACTATATTATTTCATTCAATGCAGTGAAATTTCAATTTTTTTATTCTTCTCTTCTCAATATTATATGTAATATGTTGCCAATCATGAAACTTCTCAGACATGTACAATTTTTACGACCAAGGAACGAGCACTGAATAATTTGTTTCTGGCACAACAGAAGAATTGAAGTTCTTTCTTCTGATCACTCGAATGCATTTGAAGACATGAAAAATATCTTTGTTTTTTTTTCTCAGAATTTCTTCGAGAAATTTCAAATGTTTGACTATAAGTGTACTGTTACTGCTTGGATTTACGTGAGTATACATATGTATTCGTAATGATTGAATTTCCCAGTTCATAATAAATTCGACTGCAAGTATAACTAACATTGTAACATAAAATTCTCCTTTTTTTCAAATGTATTCAGAAAATACATGCGTTTCGAATGAAATTCTATAGTACATCTCACTATCTGGCCTTTACAATTCAAATTATCTAATTTTTTCCTCTCGTGAATTATATTGCACACAAACTACCCACGAATAGAATCTTCGTCAAGTCCTAACAATGCGGAAACTACTTCCGATTGTCGCCAATCAACGCATCATCAAAGAGGCGAAGAAACGAAAATAAAAGGAAACGATACTTCATTTTCGGAATCACCGTAATCAAGTCTGCCTTCCGTTTGCGGTGTTAAATTGTTATTCGAACGTGTTCCAACGTGCCACTCGCTTCATTTCTCGGGCTTATAATTAGAAAAACAAAAGCTCGCCGATCGGGCGGGCATCTGTTGCTGACGAGCCAAATTTGACAGTTGCGAGCCAGCCCCCGAAATCACGGGAGGCCCACGAAAGCTCTCTTGTTTTACAGGCCACTTATAAGGCACTTAAGGAATTTTGTTGGAGGCATAGGTACTCGAAAGGTCGTTTCAATTGTTTATCTAGGAGTTGGTGGCGCCCGGATTCTAGACGGCAAATAGAAATTACTCTTTGCTCTGCAAATCCGTGAATACAGTTATAAAAGTAAGTGCTGGTGATAATTATTAGTGTCTAGAGTTTCTAGACACGTAACTGCCGGAGGAAAAGAACACATGAGTATTGAAAAATATTGACTATTTTGTGACACTTAACTTAATTCGATATATTGGCAATCCTTTCGATACGTATGAAACCGGTTACTAAAAAAATCGTTTCATTGCAGTATGTAATAGTTTAACAAATATTTTCAGTTGAAGCAAACGTTTAAAATTGATTACAATACAATTTACAAGACAGTAAGTGGTTCCTGTCAACTTGTTTGAACGTCTTTCACTTTTATTCTACTATATTCTTAATTGCCTTCCATTTTTTTGTCCTCTACAATTGGGGTAAATTGATTTTGTACTCGAACAACTCAACTAGCCGTAACTTTGACATTCCTGGTATGATTCTTCATTTGACCAACTGTCCAACTGTTTTATTCCAAGGTTCTTTACCTTTTACCATTAAAAATGTTTAGCTTGCATAATTCCTTCGTTATATGATCTAAATAGGTATTGTTCTTATTCGTTCTGTGGAACTGTTTTTCATCTTCCTTTATTTTTTATTCGCCTTCGTTTCGTCTTCTTCCCATATCCTCAGTTTCTTAATTTTTCCCCCAAAATTTTCATCACAGATATTCTGTCGTAATCACTTCCTTGTGTCTAATGTATCATTCATTTGTTCGAAATTTTACTAGTATCTAATGCTATTTTATTTTGATACATATTTTAATATCTACTTCCCAAATTTTTCTCCTCTGGTGTATTATTATCATCATAACTGACAATTCATTATTTTATTTCATTTTTCTCTTATTGATAATCTTTATTTCGTATCACTATAACATTTACTGTCATAGTTGTTTCTGTTTAAACGAACGGACGACAACTCTCAGAAGTTGAGAAACTTGTGCGAGCTAAGGAATACTGTAAATATTCTTTATTTCTTCCTATATCAGTACCACTACTCTAATCATCACTAATAAACACCTCGTCGGGACAGTATAGTTGGTCTATTGAGTATTGAGTAGTTCAAACGACCCGAATGGCGCTCTACAAGTTTTGTTTGCTAAACACTGTGAGAACAAATAATGTGTCGCCAAAATAAGTGCCCGATCTGATTTTTTTCCGCAGATGATGCCCCCTACAAAAACAGAACAATACTTTGCGGTGCCATGGGAACAATAACAAGGCACTTGTTGGCAATCCATGTGTGAAAAAGCCTATTGTCGCACCAACAAGTACCTGTACAACGTCGGTCTTTTTGATAACGAAGGCTTAAATCAGGGTGGCCACTAGTAAGAATTCCGTTCAGTGTTGCCGGATCTTTCAGTTAGGAGACAAGCGAACAGAAATTCTTCTTTTTAGTAGATGAAAACAATCGTGAATGATACATTAGAAATTGGTTCAATGTATGATCATTATTTACTCATTAATCAGGGGACGACGGGCATGAAATTCTGTTCCCTCGTATCTGAGTACAATCAACAATTGAAAATTTCAAATTGGTTCGATGTATGACCTACACTTTCCCTCATTTGCTGAATGGGGTGCATTTCTACTACTTTAGCTCAGCTACCAATAGAATCTTTATGTTTATCACTACAAGTACGTGATTACTCGTAATGAGTGAATTTTTTGCTGGTATCTTTTTGGCAACACTGTTTTTGACATATCACGCGTGAATCGTGTCTTGTGTCATTGTCAAACTTGTTCAGTTTGGTCTATAATTTAACCATTAATCGACTTACGAATGAACAACGCTTGCAAATTATTGAATTTTATTATCAAAATTCATGCTCGGTTAAGAAAGTGCATCGTGCACTTCTTCCAATATATGGGCAGTTTCGTCGGCCTACTGAGGGAGCTATTTAGGAGCTCGTAACTAAATTTCGAACCCAGTTTACATTATTGGACATTAAACTACCAACACGCATACGTAGAGTGAGGACCGAAGAAAATATTGCGGCTGTATCCGCCAGTGTT
>WOGR01009188.1:0-11468 GCA_015342045.1 Leptinotarsa lineolata | reverse complement strand
GACTGTGAAGTCATGAGCCTCACTCGGTCAAGAATTAAGCAAGTTACACCAAATAAAAATTGAAATAAAAATGATTTCATTTGTCAAATATCAACGAGTGGACTATTGATGGATTCAGAATGTCATTTTAGATCGAAATAAGTAAGTATACATAGAACGTCCCATTCAAAAATCGAATTATGGTCATTTCCGGCCAACCGGGAGTACGGCAAAGGAAGTAAATATGTCAAAAAATGTAAATTGAACTATAATATACAACCCCCAATTTTTTTCCTATCTTTGATAATAATGAGGTTATAGGGGTTAGCCACCTTAGAGAATCACCCGGTATAGCACTTTCATTTATTATTTTTAGTTCAACTGTTCAACAAATATTCTCATATATCCAAACCATTTCAAATATTTTTCAATATTATTGTTCTCTTCACGAAAATTTTCAGACGGCCTTTCATTGGGTTAACCAAACCGAATGAATTTCCCGAAAGCATATACAATTGAAAAGATGATGGCGAAATTCGAAAATTCTAATCTAAAACTATATTGCACTGGTAAATGATCGTACATTTTGAACTGCAAAGTCCAAATTATAGCAAAACAGACGGTACCATCAGGTATACCATCAAGTAGGCAATTGTCTGGTATAGAAGATGAAGAAACTTCGACTCTTTCACCATATCGTACCATATCTTTTTGTAAACATTGACTCACCTTCATCGTGATTGCTCCCCAGCAAAATTTCCATATCTTCGTAATCTCCTTCAGCCAACATATCCATGGGGTGTTTGGGTAGTAGCACCCCCTCGATGGTGGGAGTAGAAGGGAAACCGAGAATCCCGGAATAGGAGTTCCATTGTTGTAACGAGATCGTTTTAGCATCCACTGCTCTCATACAGTCCATCACCTTACGCGGACTATTTTCCAAAAGGGAAACGTTGCAGCCACAGTCCTGTATAAGAATTTTACCGATTTGTTCAGCGCGTTCACCAGACATGTAACTCCACGGAGCGTTCATAGTGCCCGATTGCATGATACCTCTGCGAACGAGCCCCTTAGTAACAGGGCTTATCAGATGGATGCTAATCGAACCCCCTCCAGCAGATTCTCCAAAGAGCGTTATCAGACCAGGATCACCCCCGAATGCAGCAGCGTTGTCTTTGATCCAACGTATAGCAAGAATTTGATCCCAGAGTCCCATGTTACCAGGAGTCTCATCACTTCCTCTGGGAAAATATCGATTGAGATAGAGGAAACCGAAGGATCCCAAACGATATTGCATTGAAGCCACTATAACGTCGCTCGTAGCGGCGATAATATCAGCATCGTAAACGTCCAAGGTTGCGGTACCACTCATATAACCACCACCGTAGATCCAAACAAGTACGGGAACTTTTGGTCTATCGATTGTTGGTTTGTCAGCGTGATGTCTGATACGCAACCGCTGGGGAACCCAGATGTTGAGGTATAGACAATCCTCTGAGATGTTCGTGTTGGGGTTCCACATTTCTTCCCCCTCGAATCCCGGGAAGTACTCGTAACGTTCCTGGAAGCAGGAGTTGGGCTGCTTCGTAGCGTCCAGAATGCCATGCCAAGGGTCAATGGGTACGGGCTTTTTGAATCTGAGCTGCTCTATGGGGGGTTTGGCAAAAGGTATTCCGGTAAATACGTGCACCTCTCTGCCCAGAACAGTTTTCGAGTATCCTCTCACCAACCCGCTGGTTGTTTCGACGACTAGAGGGTCCGTGTGAAAGTCTTTGAATTGCGAGGGTCGTGTGGTAGTTTCGTCACTTGGCCAGGAATATCCGCACACAGAAGCACACACAGTCACGAACAAGCACAGGATCGACAGCTGGCCCATTTTGAGAAAGTTACACCTCGCACCTAACTTGTTGATTAGACCACGAAAGGACGATTCAGCGAGTGAAATATCCAGTCACATTGGCGCGCGATGAAACACCGGGTTGAGTGCGGAGCGATATGGCTTGCAGACAAACTGATACTGTGGCGCGGAAAGCAACTGCGAGTGGGTTGAAGCTTGCGCGTCCGATTTTAACGTTTCCCTGTTACTATTCCATAAACCGAGGATTTGAAACTTTCGGTTTCATATGCTCTCCAAGCCGGGTAATTTTTTCGTGAAATATATGCAGTTTCACGCCCTCTAATTCTCCGGTAACTTGTGTGTAATTTTACGGTTGTACATTATTCAAACGAGCTGGAAGCGGCCGTGGAATAACCGGTGGAAGTTCAAGCGCAATAAGGTTTGAAAGATTAATAATGTATTAACGAAGAAAAATATTGAGCGTTGTACGTGTTACAATGGAGTGAAAAATAAGTCCTCGTAGAAATCTGGATCGATATATCGTCCAGTTAAAGGTGATTCAAGCAATTGATAGTCACTTTGAGATATTGATTATTCTGGTTTCTATCTCGGTTCGATGAATCTATGATGAAATGATGAGTTATAGCGAGTATTTTAAAATGTTATCTAGGATAGTGAATATGTATTCGAAATGCAACATACATAATTCCTTCATCTTTGCAGCCAACGCTATCTGGAAAAAATCAAAAAAGTTCAACACTTCCTTCAGATATCAGGTGGAATTTTTTTTGGTGCTACATAAGATGAGTGTAACTGATATTGTAGAGAATAATTTTCTTATCATTTGTTGTTTCTGAACTATTTTTTCGATAGTTTCAGAGATATGCAGTTTGGAACTGCTACGAACTTCAAGACTGTTTACTTAAGTTATAGTATATTTCAGGAAATTGTCAGAAATGTTTCTGGGCTTACTAGCCGTGGTTTGCAGGTTTTTTTACCTGACTACAGCAAACATCATCGAAGGCGATGCGACAACTGTCGAAGTGATCTACCTTGCTGCCATGAGCAAAATTCAACGTATGCACGTATGCAAAATGTATTCAGTGATATAATGTATCATCAACATTGCGGATGTAGCGCAACATTTTCAAAAATAACGTATCTGAAACTCATTCAGCTTCAAGTAATTTGCAGAAAACCAGTTTTCTGCTTTTCTCTCTACTGTTGCGATGGAAATATTTGGACACACATCTGAAGGAGTTGATTGAATCAATGTTGAATTGTCAGCAAATAGTATGCACGTAATTTGTTGCATGTGGTAAAAGAAATCATTGATATACACAACAAATAAAAGTGGACCCAGAACGGAGCCCTGAGGAACACCGTGAGTTATAGGCTCTAAGTTAGAAATGCTTCCATTTGAGCTAACACATTGCTTTCTATTTTGTAGATATGATTCAAAAATTATTATGCTGTTTGTTCCCATTGTGGAAAATATCATTATATCACATTCAATAACATACACCTTGATAAGCGGCAAAGTAAATAACATTCATATATACGTAGGTCGGTCTGTGTTTAATCTCGACAATTAATTCATTCGGTTACTGATTCTTTATGTCAGATGGAAAAGATTAAAACTCTGTTGATTGCTCAAAACTTGATCCACGGCACAACAGGCATTGACTATGTTTTCTGCCATACTAAGTTGACAGACCAAGTGACATTTTGCTCAATCTAGTGGGACCTGATCGTAGGTCAGTTTGCGTTAAGTAGATGAGAAACAAGTATTTGTGGCTTGGAAAGTAGTTATTTTATGACGCATTTCAGGGAAATGGCTGCATGATAATAACTATATCCACCAGCCTGAACTTTTTAAGTAATGTGTGAGACAGTGGTACGCTGAATACATTTCAGTTGATTAGTCAATTTCGAGGTTGTTGATATTGAGGGTTCCCCTTCATATGATGATACATAAGATTCAGGAAGAAAAGAATTCTTCACCTCTGTTTTGGATAAATTATTGTTTGAACGTAAGCATTCGCTTCCTACTCTGGAAGAGTTTGTTTTTTTTGGCTACAGATTTGGCTTCTGCTACTCAAAAATTTAGTTTAAGGCATAATCATCAAAATTTGCTGGCTACATGGTCTATAGCTCCTTTGAGGACGCTTAGACAATAAAACAAACCAAAAAATGCAAGATTTATCATTTTTGTTGAATTCTGAAAATGAAGGCAGAATGCTAGATATTTGTTTGATATCTTATTTTTCGATAGACAAAATTATCAAATGCAACCTATTTATCATAACGGTTAACGGTGGAAAAACGCGAAAACTCGATGAAAAACTTTAATTCCTTTGATTCCAAAAATATTTCCATCCACCCAGTCACAAAAATACAAATAAATACTACACTGAGGTCAAATAGAGTAGAAAAACGCATTACATATTTTGCGTTCATCTACTTCATGATATGATTTGAATTCTCACCCTAATCTGTTATTTATATTTCATTCGGAGTGAATATTCTAGGTGAATCTAATATTTATGAAGGGGTTGAACATACAACAGAATTGTTCATCTGACATTTGTTCAGGAGTAATAATCTGGTATTTACATTCCACTCCTGTGGAAACTACGCATGTTTAATTAATTTCCGACGTGTTCTGGAAAAGATAATCCACTTATATAGCTATCTGGTAATTATTGACATCATATGATTTATAGAAACATAAAGAATCGTGTCGGTTGAAGAGAAATTATGAAATAGAACTGGGCGATGAGAAAAAAAAAGATACGATTGCATTCCAGTAAAACGTATTTATATTTCAAGCGAAAATAAAGCATTGAAGTTTCTTGTACTGTGAATTAACATATTGATAAAATTTTACATTTTTCATCATTCAGTACATTGAATGAGTCCATCAGGTTCAGGGTCATCAGGGGCTGCCCTCAAGGTGGGGTACCTACCCTTCTGTGGTCGCTCCTGTTGGTTAGTCTGCTTGATGCTCTCGTTTGGAGAGAATTAGATCTGCAAGCTTATGCATCTTGGCAAGGTACACGTCAAGTAGGGTAGCTTGTGAATATCCTCATATCCTCCAAAGTACGATTCACTTGGTTCACAGGTTGTGCCAGAGAGAACAAATGTCTGTCAACCCTAGCTGAACTGTGATAATCCCCTTCACCAGGAGGAGAAAATTGCTACTTTCCCTCAATAGTGAGGTCATTCCATTTAGAACGGAGGTGAAATATCTAGGCATTGTCCGTGATAAAAAAACTCACCAGGAACGCTCATTTGGAAAAAGTTTCACCCAAACCCAGACTGTCCCTATAGACATGTCGGAGGATATGTGGTGAAACTTGGGGTTTTGGTTCCAAATAAATTCATTGGATATACGCGATGATTGTCAGACCAATGATCACTTATCGAGCAATCGCCTGGTTCCCAAAAACTTTATAGAAAAAGGCTCAGGCGGAGGTCTCCGGCTTACAGAAGCAGGCTTGTCTGACTATCTGTGGTGCAATCAGCACTTCCTTTCTATATTTTCTGGAAATAGATGCTAGGTGGACTGCATACAGACTTGTGCACATCGCCAATTGCACAAAGCAATCTAATGCAGAGTACACTAACACTAGACTGCTGGCTGACACTAGAAGTCACAGCATACTGGGAATGAACTCTGACTTTATGTCTCCAACTGTCAACTACGAACTGCCTCAAACAGTACTTTTCTCGAGTAGAGAGAACTGGATCTTCCGGGAGAAGAAAATATGAAGAGCAGATAGTTGGATCAAAAACACCTCCAGGCTCTGGTGTAGGTGTTTTCAGTTACAGACCCAGGACAGAGATATCTACCTGCCTAGGAATCTATGCGAATGTATTTCAAGCGGTAATCTATGTCATTGAATCGTGTGCGGAGAGATTGGTAGAATCCAACCTCACACACAAGTGGATGAAAATGCGTCAGTCAAGCGGCATTGAAAGCTCTTGGCTACTACCGAGCAACATCTACATTAGTAGCAAATTGCAAAAACAACTCTCCCCAATAGAAAGACTCAACAAATTGTCTCTGGTCTGGATTCCTGGCCACATTGACCTGGAAGGCAACGAGGCTGCTGACTTCATTGCAAAGGAGGGTGCTGCAAGTAGCTTCATCGGATCAGAACCTGTCATTGGCATTGCTTTAGCCTTTGCCAAACAAACATTGAACACCTGTATGGCAAGAAGCTTTAAAGATTTCTGGCAAAATCTACCAGGATTGGCTCACTTCAAGGCGTTCATTCATCCTTCGAATCTTAAAACCAAACAGTTGTTGAAGATGAACTACGATGTCTAACAGGCCTCCTCACAAGTCACTGCCGTCTGAATCATCATGTGTAGAGACTCGGAGTGTCTGAAAACAGTGTGTGTCGCCTCCGTTTGGAAACTTTTGAAGCATCAGAGCATATACTTTGTGCTTGCCCCACCGTAGACCGAATCCGGTTTTCACAGTTTGGCAGACCCGCAATCTTAACATCTGACCTGAAAGATTACTCACCATATAAACTAATTGGCTTCGTTAATAAACTGGGTTTATTTGGTCGAGTGTGAAAAGGTGCTAGCCACAATAAACTCCTCGCGGGTTAATGTAGAGGATCGAATAGACTTACTCACTTTTTACCTGATCTAACCTATCATTACTCTCTATGAACGTGACGATACTTTTCATCTTAAAGAATTCAAAAAAATAAGGAAACAGTTTCGGAGATACGACAGAATTATTTTGAGATTAGTTCGGAGTTTGGACTAGCAGCGAGTTTACAAGTGACAGTGAAGAAGGGAAATAAGTGCCAAGTTCAGTTTTCAATCATTGAAAGAATATTTGCATATTGGAGAATCTATGCATGAACTGAGTATATTATTGATGGGATAACAATAATATACCTACCCCAGGAAGCAGAAAAAAATATGAAAGATTAGATTTCCAATAAAGTTCAACACAAAAATTATTCAATTAAGATAAGATTCAGAGTAATGTAGGTCCCATTTGATCTGTAATTGAAACAAAAGTCAATTCATCTGTTCATCTGTCATTGACTGCGCTTTTTAGGGATTCTAGAAAGATGATGTTTCTTTGAAACTTGTTCATACTAATTCAATTTAGTTTATTGTCCCAAGAAACAATAAATACTTATAATTAGGGACTATAACTAACTACAAAGTATAATAATACAACAAAAATGAGATATTTTACAATGAACACATAACATTAGAAAAAAAAACAATGGAATGCAGTCAAATAATGAAATGGGTTACAAAAAGTATATGTTGAAAACGAATTCAAGTGTGATAGAAATAAAATGCAAAATATGAAATTCCACTAACTAGATTTTTTTTTAATTGATACTCATATTTTGTAATGGAATAGTTCTTCTTTATGAATCACATAAAACCGAAGGAAAATTTTGTGACATAATATATGGCTATGTATTCATGTAATTAATTTTTTTTCTTCTCCTTTTCACAACTTGATACCACTTGGAGATGATATTTTTCTCCCCTAAGCCTTGAAAAATCATGATACGTTATATTGATATAGGCTGAGGTATAGGTTTGGTTCAGTTTCAAGTCAGGACGTCATGTAATTGCGATTGAACAATTAGTTGATGAATGGAATAGTTTACATCTGACGGTAAAACGAAAACGAATTATTCACCAACTCACTGATTCTATCACAGTATTTTAATCAGTTCATTGCCTACTGTATTTGATGTATCCACCTTTTGAGATTTGTCTTCTATTGGTGAACATGTTAACTCATACATGTTCATTTTACTACAATTGAAATACAGAAAATATGACTATTGGTAAATTTAGATTTCCGCTTTTTTTCCAATTCAGAGACGTTTTTGATCCTAATTGGAAGTGGAAATATATAGTTGAAAAACTGAAGATCATTCAAATGTGATTGAAAAATTAGGCTATTTTTTAATATTTTTTCTATTTTGTGTAACTATTTATCGACTACACTGTTTCAATTGAATTTGAGGTGTTGCATTCACCGTCATAAGCCAGCTAAAGTTACTCAATTAACCCTGCAATTACGAAAACTCTACATGAAGTCGCACAATTTTAAATCGCTCAGGTATCGCTCACATCTACATTACCGTCTGCATTTCCCTAATGACATTTGACCTTAGTGGGTTCGTAATTTCGTTTACATTTTAATTACAATAAAATTGTTCAGATATGATTGTAAGTCACGGCATATGGTCAGCTGTTTGTTTCCCAAGTTATGATTTGCTTCAGTGTATTCAATTGATTAAACGAAATGTAATTCACGAAGCCTTGAACAATGCAATTTCGTTTGTGTACTTCTATTTCGATTCAAATTTAGACTCCAATATACACGCGAATTTGATTAACATACAGGAGGAAAGGTGACTTTGAAAGCCTTACCGTTCACAGAGAAGGATTAGTTTTTGTAACTATTGGTTGAACTACTCACTTATTCAGGTAATATGTCATATGCCAATTTCTGAACTTCTGATTGACTATAGCTGTGGAGACAACATTTTGTTTCAAAACACAGAAAACGTTTCAGCAGAAGGAAAAAGAAAGCAGCTGAGTGACATAATGAAGACGGCATCGGTATGAATTTCGTTGTTCACTGCATTCAAAATTATTATTGAGGATATATTTTCACGAAAAACTATCTATCTAGTAGATTTGATGGTTGTGAACAACTAATACCACTCGAAAAAAATTCTGTTGCTTCATTTCTTAATATTTGAGTTTGAAAAAATGTATGTTCTTGAATAGAACAGCTGTTGTCTCAAATTTTCAGGTATTGCCTTATTCTTCAATCAGTTTCAATAGTTCGATTCGTTCTTCTTGTAAGATATACTTTCAAAACCAATTCATGTGACTTTTCTGTTGATTTTCAAACTTTAAATTTGTTGAAAATGTTGCAATTGGATGATTTGATTCATTCAAGTTTATGGAGTACTTTTTATTGATATTATGTTCAAAACTCACTGTTTAAATTGTATTGTTCTAATACACATTCTGTGTACATTCTAAGTACATTCTCTAAATGAATAATCAAATTTGAATCATTCAAGTGAAATCTGTTTCTTTTTATTGTTAAGGTATTAAAGAAAAATCCTCACATTGTGCATAATTTTTCAGCTGATGCGTCAAATAGTTTTTTCCCAATGTCATATCCCATAAATATCTTTCTTCTTGAGACTTTGTGTCTATTCTGGTTGGTTTTGTTATCCATGATTGTAACACAACTTGTGTAACCTTACAAAAACTCGTGTGTGGTGACACATTTCGATGAAAATAATTTTTGAAAAATATCATGTTGATGAACATTTTTATGATATCATCGTTTTATTACTTGAATGATTACCCTTCATTGTTTTAACATGCGGTTAAAACAGTAGAATACTTTTCGTATGTGGGAGAGACAAAAAAATATCCAGAATTTTAGGCTCATTCGAGAGTTGAATATTCATTAATATCTTTCATCTCTCTTACAACATTCTTTCCAAAAAGTTGATTCTGCCTAATGAAATGAAGGATTTCGATTTGATTTTGTTAGTTCAGTAGTGAACCTACATTTATGAATCGAAAAAACAAGAAGCAAATTTGAGGAAGGGAGATTGAATATGAACGGTTCAATGTTTCACATACAGCCAGGCTGCATTCGGAGTACTGATGAACTCAAAAGTGACGTGGAGATTAGTCTGGCAGTACCAGAAGGAACTGAAGAAATTGGAAGCAAAGAAATCACCGGATATGCATTATCGGCTCTATATATGAGCCCTAAAGAACCAGCTGTAATACCATCGTGTGTCTTCGGAACGATATGAAATAAAATGAGTGAAAAAATTTTTGGGTTTTTATTCACGGCTAAAACAGAAGCACTACAGGATATTCCTGTAGTGCTCTGAGAGCGGTATCTGTGCGAAAGTATCAATTCACATTGGGTTTGAATCGCTGGAGATTGAATCCATTTGGAAAAACGATTTCAGGAAGTTGATTCCACGTAAACGCAGTTTTGAGCAGTCAAGTTTGAGGTGTACTGAGTTGAACCTAAAAACGATAAGTAGCTACAGTCCGTCGCGTATTTCTGATATGTAATGCTCTTAGTGGAATCAAATGTGCCAAGTCACTTGAACCCTTCTCGTGAACGTATCTATAGAAGAGAGACAAATTTCCTACCTTACTTCGATATTGCAGATGGCTTTTTTCTGAATGGAATTCAGCTACTTCAGGATATGCTTAGGGGCGGAGCTCCATACATGAGAACAATACTCCAAAGAACGTCTGATTCAAGCTTTATAAAGCATCATACAGTTTTCTCGTTCGGATCAGTGTTCCGAACTTCTGAGAAACAGCCTTTTGCAATTCCAGCGACATGATTGTGTCAAGACATATTGATGTCCATTTCAACTCCCAACAAACTTATCGAAGCGAAAAGCGGAATTGTCTGTCCTGACATTATTATATCCGTTTCGGAGGCATTCATCTTTCTGGAGAAAACCGATGCCTTGGTTTTTGTGGCATTGAATTGAACCTGGTTACTTCGAAATCATTTCTAGATCCTCATTGAGATATGCAACTTCCTGCTACCGGTTAAGATATGCATCCGCAGCCGATGTCCTGGAATCCAAATGGAATGAGGAGAGAAGTGTGCTGTGGCCAGTAAAGCAATATATTGGAGTCTTGGTTTTTTCCAATTAGTCGTTGATATACCATAAAAAGAGGATTGGAGACAATATGGATTCCTGGGGAACACCAGCGTTGATGGTAAAAGTATTCGATAGATATCCATCGACGACCACTTGCAGGGAGCGTTCTTTGAGGAAGCTGGAGAGCCATACACAGAAATGATCCGACAAGCCATAGCATCGAAGTTTGGCCAGCAAACCCTCATGCCACACACGGTCAAGAGCCTAAGAGATATCCAGCGCAACAACTCTTGACTCTCATGTTTTCCGATTGCGTTATTCCTAATATGGGTGACATACGATAGAAGGTCGCTTGTTGTTTCCGAAAAAAAAAAATCATAATTATGTAGATAACACACTGAAAACGAAAAAATAGTGTGAAAAAATAGAAGTTATCACACCACTCTCCTTAATGATCTACGGTATTGATCAGATAAAAAATTTATGAAATCATCTAGCGTAGCGTGACCTAAGTTAAAATGAAATACTGCACATAACGATTTTAGTATTTTACTATCTGATCAATACCGTAGATTGCTGAGGAGAGTGGTGTGGTGACTGCTACCTAGGACCTTCCAAACTATTTTCTAGTTTTGGGTACGTTATCTACATTATTATTATCTATTTTTCGATGAAACTGTTCAACATAAAAAGATTTTTCAACTTATTTTATTTTTACGTTTTTAGTATATAATTTTGTTGCCTAATTCTTCCCATGCTGTTTAGCTTATTTAATGCCTCAGTATCACAACAATATCTATATCGCCATTTTGTATCTGCGGCAATCTGGATTTACAATTATACAGAATTTATTAAATTGTGGGAAAGAAAGTTTTTGGCTTTCTACTACTCCATCTTGATACAAAAAATGTGGGAATCTTCCAAAGAAAGGAAGGAAACAGTCATTTTTTGAAAAAATGAAATACTAATGA